>CACRXP010002284.1:0-13641 GCA_902702965.1 Spirometra erinaceieuropaei
CTGACGGAACTACTCTGTCCTCCTCATTACTGAGGGTCAGGCCGTAATGTCTCCTTGCTGTGATCATTGTAGCAACTCCCATGCAAGATCAGCGGCCATTTCTTTGAAGACTAGTTTATGTTAGCTCGGGAACTAGTTTTGTGATCTACCGCATCTAAGCACATCTTGCAGCTGAGCGAAACGCCGCGGCCTCACTCCGGCAACGGCCTTGATGGCATATAGGGCGTGTCACTGTTACTTCCCGACCTCGATTGATTTCTGTGAAACCGGTTTCAATAATACGAGGAAATTAACCGTTTAATGACACTCGTAGACTGGCTTACTGCTAGGCAAGTCCAAAAACCAATATTTCGCCCTTGCTTTCGGCGAATGCAAAACCTTGGCGCTTGTTTCTCCTCTTACTTCAATTAAAACAGGCTCTTTCGGATGCGAACAGAAGTTTGAAGAAGGTCTTACTTGAGACCAACGAGGCCATATCCAAGCAAAAGAAGACGTTAACCAACCGTAGCACGTCCACGCTTCCGTCGGAGATCGGTTTTGATGTGATTGCTGTCGATCGTCTCGCTCAACTTCAGAGTGAACTTCAAGACCTGAGAGTCAGGCTGTTTGTCGACCGGCAAGACACAGCTACCTGTACTGCTGATGACTGCGGTGTATGTGTCAAGGAAGTTGGGCTGCAAGCCACGTGTACTGACCCTGGAAGATTGTCGAGTGACCTGGCCGCTTCTGTAAACCCCCACGTACGTTACGCGATTTGTTTTCGCTCTCACTCTTGGCTCAACTTTTTACACCTCGGACCTAGTTCACCATTTATACCCACTGCCCACTTATTTTAAAGGACCCCTGTTGTCCAGCGCCACGATAGGCTATCTGCAATGCAGCTAAAATAGAAGAGTGGTTGCTGCCACCAATGGCGTCCATGGGATTTAATACCAAGATCACATCAAGGAGGCAGTGCTCTTTGGCAGTCAGTAGCGACCACATCCGACGCATCCACCGTGCAAAACCCCACTCCACCCGTCCGCGCCACCACCACCACCTCCTCTGTAGGTGACAATGACACCGCCGATTTCTCATGCTCACACTGTCCACGCACATTCACCTCACGCATCGGCCTGGTCGGTCACTCGCGAATTCATCGCACAGAGACTGGAGAACCAGTGCCTGGAGTACCAACCTATACTCACCAAGCTCGTCTCAACTGCCCACACTGCCCTCGCTCCTTCAGGCATCGCATGGGCCTATTCGGCCACATGCGCATCCACGACGACCTGCAGTAGACAACCGCCGGCCACACCACACATTCACTCACTCCCTACCACCACCACCATCACCCCACCACACATCAACACTCCCGCACCTCATGCACCCAACTGTCACCTCCCACGCAAGTGGGAAGTGTGCATCTCGACTCGGTCCTCATGCGGCTTCGGCTGCAGGGGTCACTTGAGTCCGAGCCTATCCCGACACGGCAAGCGTCGTGGATAGAAAGGTTGCTGATTGACGCCCGCTCTCGGTTCACGCAGTTCGTCGCGTTGTGTGTGTTGTGTGTAGTGGCGGACTGGTGGGCTGGGCAGCGAGCTGAAACAGCACCTTCCACGGCCCTCTCACGCAAGTGAGAGACACGCCGTTCAACCCACGTTGTGTGAAATCCTGGTGTTTGTGTGTATGGGGGGCCAGGTCGTGCTGTGGCGCACGCAGGCATGGTCAGTCGACCGTGTCAGCCACCGCGCCCATTTCCCCCTCCAGTCTGCTGACCGTCTCGGACAGCGGCTGAGGTGTGGGGATGGGAAGGGAGAGTGAGGTCGACGACTCAGCGCATTTTCCTCACTATAAACAATCTGACGCGCTTGAAGCTATCACGGTGCGCTAAAAGCCGTGGCTTGGAAGGTTGCCAAGTGACGGGGTACCTTGGAGCTCCTCCTTGACTGGAGGCGGTCTGAGAGTCAGGCTGCAATGGCTCCTTTTTAATGTGGCCTTTATGGCATTCCCATCAGTGTGGGATCCTAGCCAGGCGTTGGCGGCACGCCTAGGTGCGGCTTCGGCCGTGCCAGCCTCCAAATCTCTGTTATGTTGGTTGAAATCCTGGTTATTTGTTGTGTGGACCAGGGGGTGTGGTGGAACGCCAAGGTGAGGATCCGTCCGAGCCATCCACCTGCGGCCTCCCTCGTCTCCGGTCTTCTTGACTCTGTCTTGACACCGGGCCCAGGCGGGGGAGGAGGAGAGAGTGTAGGTAGATGCAGCGCAAGTCACCGTCCCTGCTCCCACCTGCTGTGGGGCATACGGTGGACATCATCGAAATCGATGGTCGAACTGTCATATTTGGAGTAAATGACAGAAGCCCTTAAAACTCCATCTAAACGGTACAGCCGTGAAGGGAAATATTAAAATTGCAAAAATTTTGCATCTAGTTTTAGTGTGCAGAATGCATACATCTAATGGTGAGACATAAATGTGAAGGTGTGACATTTGCGAAATAACAGCGAAAATAATCCTCCACTCATTAGCACTGGAAATTTTCATCCGGGTAAATGTTAATGGGCGCATAAGGGTCTGTTGAATTTATGTAAGTAGCATGTTGATAGGTATTTAAATAATCAGCCGGATTTAGGAGCTTGGTTTGTCTATTGACAGACGATTATCCAGATCTCTCTTCAACACACGGTAGGGAAGTTAACAAAATACGTTGACAAGGAATTCTACTGGTAAATAACTGTCTGCGAGAAAAAGGAGGAACGTTGATTTGCGTGGCACAGTTCTTTTGTAAGCTAGTAATCGTGTCGCCTGAAATTAGTCTTTGGTGCCATTTCGAAAAGAGTTTCCCAATAGACATACAGATGAAGCCCTCTTAACAACTGAAACGTTTCTACGATGTCACCTCTATCCTGCCTGTAGTGGAGTCAATAGAGGTTCAAGGCCGTCAGGCGCTGCTCGTGCGTGAAATTTTTGAGTTCATGAACAGCCCTTGTAGGACGTGGCAAGTAGTCATCTACCCGATTTTGTTGCAGCAGTGTACACTCAGCGCGGTAACCTCTCCTTGTATTAAATTATTTTCATAATGTCAACTTTTTCTGTACTGATGGTTTTGCTGTTTCTACTGAGTAATCAATGCCTCTCCCTGTCTGTTTTGTCAGCTCTTAGACGTAGAAGAGGATGATCCTAAAGGACAGCATGGAACCCTCTCCGCGGATGTTGCAAAGGCGGGCCAGGCGTACTCGTTATCTCTGGACGTTACTGCTGCTGCCGCTGATGCTACAATTGGCGCCCGCATTGATACTGTTTCTCTCCAGAAGCTAACGGATGTCCGGGGTGTGCTTTCGACTCTTCGCTCGCGGTTGGAGGCTGAGGAAGCAGTTCGTAGAGCTGATCGTGTCACTTGCACCGAAGGCGTTGCCTTGGGAGAGGAGAGCAACACTAAATTGAAGGCCAAGCTAGCTACACTGACATCGCATCTGGCTGCCTCTGTGAGGTCAAGGGTCAGTTTTGAAGACTCCTTCTGTTTTTAATCGTAATGAATCACCAATTTTCGCGCTTGTTATTTAGTGGCTTCTGTCATGCAGGGGACGCCTGCTGTTCGCGCACGTGTCTCTCTTCTTTCCTCCCCCCTCCTCTTCTTCCTTGCTTTTTCTTCTTCATCGCACTTTTTTCCTTCCTTTATACTAAAATGGCGTCCGGCCCAAGTTTTTTACACCCAGTGCTCGTCCCCTCCGGATGTCCATTGTGTCTGTGAGAGCCATTTACTCCCGAGTACATCCAGAGCTGAATAAGGACTTCCACAGAGTGTGAGAAGCCAGTCTGGCCAGGTCATGTGTTGAGCTTGCCGTTCTCTCGGCCGATATCGAGAATATTCGAGTTCATATAGGGAGGACAAATTGTTTCAAGCCGGCTTTTGAGTTTACCCCCTCCTCGACGCCCCCAGGGGGGCAGCAACGCTGAGCTCATGAGGCGAACGACGAAAAATGTGCCCAAGCCGCCTCAGTCGTCTTTACTGGATAACCTGAGATATCCTCGCGGTTTTGTCACATCGAGTGCGGAATGTATGTCATTTGAGAAGTTGGTGTACTTGCGTTCGCACGACGCCCGATACCGCCTCCGGTCGGCCTGACCCCGTCTTGTCACCGGGTCTCGGTGGGTGAGGGAGGAGGGGGTTCGGCAGTTGCTGCGCTACTCTGCTATCACTATAATCCAATTCATGCGCAAGTCACTGTCCTGCTGTTAGGCACACGGTTGACGTCCTCGTATCCTACGGTCAAACTGACGCGTACTACTAACGAAGCATGTTCCTCGGGTAGCTATGATCGAATACCTTTAGTCTTGCTTGTCTTTAGCGCGCACAGACCAGCATTCTCAACCATTGAAGAGAACTAGTCGTACGGATGCCTGGTAGACGCAAATATTTGTGGGAGTGGATTGTATAGACCCTGCGAGGAGCAGTGATCCGAGAAACGATGTCGTCCTTACTCTGTCTATTCGGCATCAGCCTCGCCTCGAGGTATTAAACACTGCCTACTTTTGCAGACTGATAGTCATTTCTTCCGAAGGATGCCTTCTCCTAGTCAGGAATATAGCTCAAAAACAGTTTAGCCTTCCTTGCACTTACGAATAGGCTGACGGGTTTCGCGAATTCATTCCACCGTGATACCACAGACTGTAGATCACCAAATCTTAGGGCTTGCAAAATGACATCGTCAGCCTTCGTACGGGTGCAAACGCTACACCGTCAAAGTCGCATAGACTCCTTCTGAGAATCTAGTAAAAGCGTAGTTGTACAGAAATGGCAACAGTATAAACCTTTCCGAACGCCAGAGCTTATATCAAACGGTTGGGATAGATTTTTATGGACCAGGACTCGCGCAGTGATGGAGTGATAGTAAGCCTTGATTATGGCGATGATTTTTGCCTGCAGGCCATCTAGTTCCACGATGGATTGAGTCGAAAGCAGTGGCGAAGCCACCCAAACACGGCCGTCGGTTGCCGGTAACTATGGATGAATCCTAGAACCCGTCTCAGTGTGAATATTTGGTTCGTGCACCCACGCCCGATTCGAAATCTGACCTGGTTGTACCTCCTAAAGTCACCCAGTCTGGAATTGCCGGATATGGGCGCCAGTGAAAACCTTCGCAGCAACGTCGATTAGGCCTATGCCGCGATAGTTCTAACAATTTGTTTTATCTCACCTCTTGAAGACAGGCATAATGATGCCTGAACCCCAGTCACCAGGTTCTACCTCATCTCAATCGCCTCACCAAGCCAGGACGCCAGTTTCGATACAAGATTTGTAGCTTTCGGTAGGAATATAGTCCTCTCCGGGTGTCTTATTTTTATCCAGTCCCCTTCCTGCATTGGCGATGTCTCTCTCAAAGGGGGTCATATGACAGTGCATATATTAGAAGGGGATAAAACTCTGCTAATGAGGAAAGCGAGGGCGTGACGGGTTATGCATTGGAGTTCAGGAGGTGCTTGGAGTGGTCACGCTACTTCGAGGTGTTCGCACCGCTTCTTTACTAGATCCTCCAATCTCCACTGATTCAAATCCGCGATTACTATTTTAATTGTCTAACTCACGATAAGCATATCCTGGCGAATGCCGTTTCTATGGTCTTCTACCGTTATCCATCTCGTACTTCGTTCTGTTAGTCTAACGTCTTTTAGTGTACCGCCTTCCAACCTACATTGTTTTTGGCATCTCGAGCGCTAATCTGCTTTAGCAGAGTTCCGATCGCCTAAGCTGGGCTATAACGCCCAGCATCGCTGTGCTGAAGACGCATGCACATTTTGTCTGGGGATGGGGTTTTGATTCTCGTTTTAAGTCCCAGATGTTGAGTCTAATTCCGCAGCCCCCCCCCCCTCCCCCAAATATTGAATTTGCTTCTCTTGTCAGGCTGACCAACTTTTCTTCCTCCTTTTTGCAGGCGCAGCTAAGGACGGAACTTTCCAATCTTCGCTTCAACATTGAGGTACTTCCCTGCCCTACTCATATTCTCTTAACGGTGGCCGGCTGATGCTAACAGAAGTCGCTCTAATCACTTATTTCCCTCGCCAAATACAATTGTCGCTTGCCAACATTACATTGTCATTTTCCAGGGATATGTTTGAATTAGTTTTGCAGAGATGGCAAGTTTCACTTCTATCGTTTTGCCCCTTCATGGACGTCGCGGTTAGACCTTTCACTGCTAACTTCTCTTCCCTTTTTAGGAACTCGAGGGTGAAAAGGAAATCCTCCAGTTCGAAGTAGATTCCTCTCGACGCTTGCTAGATCTTACCCAAAAGGTGTGGAATGTCCTTTGCTGTTTACCTGTTTTGGTTTGATTTCCCTTTGTAGATTTTTTTCAGTCAAAATCTCCTTGTAGTGCACGAGGTTTGCATCCTTGCCGGTCGAATCGACTCTAGTGACCCGACTTCGCGGGACATCGATAAATGGCGTGCAGTTTCCCTAGAGTTTATCACCTAACTTCTTTCCTACAATTAGACATGGACAGTTGGCACTTATGAATTTGCGACTTCAGCAGCACTTCATTCAAATCGTAACTATAAGAACATTTTGCTTTGAATCCTTAACGTCACGGGGGCTAGGCGTGGCTGCTCTTGTCGGCTGTCTAAGTGTACTCTAATAAATTCTGAAGACCCGAACTGTTTGGGACCAATAGACAGCAAATCACACAAAAGATTCGCGCGAATGACGCACACAGACAGTGTCAGCTTGGCCATCGCATGCAGCCATGTACACTGTGTGCCCCCAGCGCTTTGGAAGTTGCCCTCTTTAGAACATTCGTATGTGACGCATGTAACGTATGAGGTAGTAATTACTTCTATAAAAGGTAAGCATTGTGTGTGGACAACTTTAAGGCATTTTGGCCTCACGCCGGTATAGCCCTTTGTTCCCTCATAAAGTAAACCGGCTGGCCGACTTTCAAGACCTGCCTAACGGCATCTTCCCGGACATTCAGTTCACAAGGAAAGAAGAGCATGCCGAACAGCTGCCTTTCCTTGACGCTCTCGTCGCATGCACACCCAACGGAGAACCCAGCACCACGGTGTACAGAAAGGCGACTAACACGACTCAGATCCTCAATTACCATCGTAACCACTCAATGGCGCATAAACGCAGCTGTGTTAGAAAACTCTCCCAAAGGGTAAAAATGCACTGTAGTGAGCCAGAGGGACGAGTACGAGAAATATGGCATCTTCGGGACCAACTGGTAAGGAATGGACTCCCGAACAACTTCGTCAGCCGCTGCCTCCGCACGCACCCACAGCGAAAAAACGGATGAGAGTCGCCAACACTGGCACCCTCTACCATATATAAAGAACGTGTCCGAAGCGATGGAACGTATCGCCGGAGAGCTCGGTGCAGGTATCCCTCACCGTCGGACAGCTACTATGCGCAATAAAATCATGCGAGTGAAGGATCGTCTAGACGTTGCAGAACAATCGGGTGTCGTCTATCAGATCCCATGTCGGGACTGTCCTCGCCGCTACACGGGACAGACCGGACGACAACTTAGCTCACGAATAACGGATCATAAACGGGTGGTCCGGAGAGGCGACCCGTTGTCTCAGGTCGCCTCTCACATCCTGAGGAAGACCACAAATTCCACTTCGCGAGCACGCGGATAGTAACGCGGGCCAGCAATAAGACAGGGTGAGAAGTGCTGGAGGCCTGGGCGTCTGGCACCAATTCTATCAACAGATACGTTGACATACCCCCCTACTGTCACGCGCTCCGTTCCTGCGACCAAGAGGCGAGACTTAATTTCCAGCCAAAGCTGCATGCAGTCACGCCGTCGTGAGAATACCACCCTCTGCACTCATATCCCTCCCCTTCATGGCTTGACTACAAAAACTGCTCATTTGATGCCGCATTCTCAGTCTCTGACGATGGCCTCCTGTACGAGACCGAAAGCTCAGACTTATACATCTACTATTCCAGAGATCGTTTGTTCATCTTTACAACAAGAACTTGGGATTCGCATATTCGCTTCCATCCATAAAGTAAACTGTTTATGTACTTTTTAAACTATTATGGCACGCTAAAATTGTGACTTAGAAGGCCGTCAACTGATTGTCAACTCGGTTTTGCATCGAATCGGGAGCCATCCGGCAACGGCTCCTTAATGTGGTCCTTGTAGCAACCATTCAAGGCAAGACCCGGGATCCTTCCTCTGAATGTCGGTTCACGTGCTTTGCGCCACCTCAGCCACTGCGTCCGGTCTCAGCTCCAGCTGGTCTGACTCGGAATTACCGCTGTTGTGTCTACGATGACGAGAGGGGATGGACGGTACGGCCGTGGTAACGCGGATCCAGTTCATACAGTCCTCGCGCTCTTTAGATTGCCACGAAATGCTAAATGCCGTAACTGGAAAGGCTGCTGACCGCGGGCATAATTCAGTCCTGTATCACGGGCTGGTCTGCAGTGGCCCCTGTACAGCGTGGCCTTCGATGTGGGCTCTGACACCCCTGAAGCTGTTCCTGTGGACTTGGAAGTCAACACGAGTGTGTTGTGGTTAGACGTCGGTTTATTTTTCGTCATCCACTGCGTCGGTAATTCATCTCCGATCTTCTTGGCCATGTCTTGCCATTAAAACGGTACTTGAAAAGAGCGGGCGGAGTAGGTGTTGCGGAATTTTGCTTTGTTGCTAACGAGCCACACGCAAGTTACCACTGTCCCCTCCCCAGACGGCGACGCTATCCTTGTCGGACCTGCTGAGCCAGCTGCCACATGTAAAAATAAACTGGGAGTAACTGCACAGCAAGTACACCAATAGACTTTATTTTCTGTTTATGCATTCGTCTCTCTCTCTCTCTCTCTCTCTTCGTCGACGAAGAGTTCCGCAAAACCGTTTTTATTTTCTTATCGCTTCCCCCTTGTCTTTTTTTTCCTACAACTAGTTTTGTCAGCACTTGTTAGAGAGCAGCTATCTCCTAGCCTGCGTTATTTCAACAGCAGTTATCATGTCTTTAGCATTGGCCTTGAAAGATGCCACTACAGGCTTCATACCTGAGACTGCACCTCCCGAGGTCAAAGTGGACCACGCCAAACACGGAAAGTCACCATCTGGGAAATTATTTAGTACCGTTTTTAATAGTGTGAAAGTCTGCACTAAACCCGTAGACCCAAAACTTGCGGTTGATAATATTCCCAACCGGATGCTGTTCCCAGCTGTGAAGCCTTTTTTTCACTTTACAGGAGAACGCAAAACTCAAATCAAAGTACACGAAAGCTGTCGATCTGCTGATGAAGTATCTTCGTGAGAGTGGGCAACCTTGGCCGTCTCAACTTTATTGCTCTGACATGTGATCGGTGTTTCTTTTCCAGGAGATTCATTTTCTACAATCTGTATATAGACTTTGTACCAGACTTTATCACTTTTTTATCCTATATTTTATCCTTGCGCTCTGCGACCTTTTGTCTACGTATGTATGTTTAAAATTTGCGTGTCTCTTTCGTTACTGGGTTCCCTACCACTTCTTACGTCGCATGAAAAAACAGTCGCTTTAAACCATGAAATTACCCTTGTAGGCGCTAAATAGAACAATTTATTTATTTAAATGCCGTATTATCCCAACACTCAACAGTTATTCTAATCACCAACCACCCCCTTCTGAGGGTATTCTTGTTAGACACTACTGACTTAGTGGCTCCGCGACGTCGCATTTATGGCACTCATACTCACATGAGATTCGATACCTCAGTGAAGACTGCCGCATGCGGAGTTGGGGGCGTGGCCTTAAACGGTGTTTTTGCAGTCGTCTGCTGTCATACCTGTTGGCATCCTCGCTCAAGCTCACTTATCCGGATCAACGCCGTCAAACTTCACTCATCGTCTCTATAGCTGTTCTGTCGACATACATAACTGGACGTTCTTGTCGCTCCTTCTGTTCGACCTAGCTTCCGAAAGGCATTAAGCCCAATGATGCCTCTGTCTCCCCTCGGCTCCAACGAACCCCACGGCGGCATTGCCTTCCAGCGCGACTGATCACCCATCTTCTAGATCGGTCGTTTATTCTGGGTATATTAAGTAAGCTTCATTCCCACAGGCAGGAAAAAAAAGAGGGGGGACCTGGGCGCGAACAAGTCTGCTGCTGCTGCGTTGCGCTCGTCAGGTGGAGACGGCGTCGAGTCGGCCGTTGCGTCCCGTTTCATTTTCAGTCGGGTTAATCAGTAAAACTGATGCACGAGCCGGAGAAGAGGGGGTTTGGCGCCTGGCTCCTCCCACCAACAATTATGCACTTCGGTTCAACAAATATCTAGGACAATCGTCGACTGGTTGCCAAGGAGCACTTTGTGATCCACGCCTACCTCACCCTGTCGAATAGACTCGGATCGGGCTCGCGAGCTCCTGTACAGAATACACGTCTACCGGTGTCCTAACCCTGATCCAAAGCAGGACTGGGCCGGAATTATTGTAGTGGTAAACGTACACCGAATGTCCTAGGGATGTCACATGCTGAGGAGGCGTGGCTTCACGCGCAGGCACTTGCCGCGCCAACTACCTGAGCACAATCTCTGCATCAGATGGCTGACCGGCTCGGACAATGATTCCTGGGGTAAGGGAGAGGGTGGAGTCGACTGTGGGGACTGTGACCCCACGGCACTCGACGCATATCCCTCACTACAAACCATCTGACGCGCGGTGCACTAGGGTCCGTGCCATTGTAGTTTTCCAACCAACGGGACAACTCAGCCCTCTATTTAGGACGAGGAGTCAGACAAAAAAGACTCCTACAGTGCGTGACCGATCTTATGAAATGTTAGCAAAAATCCTGGAATGCGCCTCCGATCAGGAAGGATTACTTAAGTGGGGTTGTTATACTGATTATCATACAGTTTAGCCCTATAACAGTTCGGATTCGCAGGGATGTCGGTTTTTGAATGCACTTCTCTTTGACCTGAAGAAACCACACTCAGTAAAAATTACTACTTAAGTAACATGCGTTTTTTCGTATTGATTCTCGATGGTCTTATAAATTCAAATATTTTTTATAGAAAGCATGTACAAAAATATGCTTTCTTTCGCTAACTTGAAAGGAGATCGCATTATCTTCATATTTTATGCCCGAAGAAAGTGTGTATTTAACTCTTACAAAAGTTCCCCGATTCCCGAATAATTTTCAGTCTGATCTGCCATTGCATCAGCGTTTAGCAATTTCAGTCTGCAAGGTGCATGCTTTCCGCGTAAGGAAAATCATATACTCCTCTCTGCCTTTAAGAAAGATACCACATAGGGTTTATGAAACTTTGCAATGGATCCGGACCGTGTTGTACATTTAATGAGGAGCATTAGTAAATGGACATGTTCGGTCTTGCATGCATGGACATCGCACGGCCTTAAAAAATCTCATAATTAGAGACTTTTTTAAAACCTAAATACACAATTTCTTCGGACATAAAAAATGGAGATAATGTGATTTCCCTCCAAATGAGCAAAATAAAGCATATTTTTGTTCATGTTTTCTGTAAAAATATTTGAATTTATAGGACCATGGAAAATCAATAAGAAAAATGTATGCCATTTAAATAGTCATTTTTTTACCGAATGTGATTTCTACAGGAGGTTGAAAAGACGTACATTCAAAAACTGACATCCTGGCGAGTCCGAAATGTTATGGGGTTATGCTGCATGATAATCAGTATACCAACCCCACTTAAGTAATCCTTCCTAATCGGATACGCATTCCAGAATTTTTGCTAACATTTTATGAGTTGGGTCACGCACTGTATGGTACTTTCACCGAGCTGGAATCCGAGCCGCCCTTTTGGTTTTTGTGCAAAAACCCCGTCCACCGTACGCGGACAAGGTGCGTGTCGCACGCGCAACTAGGCTGTTTAGCCTTGTCATTTTTAACACCGTGCTCACTTGTGTGAGGAGGGAGTGCGGACGATGTGCTGCAAGTCCCGTATCAGCATAGGCTAATGTACGCTCAAGTCAATGCCTCTGCGTCAAACATGCCATGCTGCATGCGTTGGACATCCTCGGTGACGACCGTTGAAGTCTGTTGTCGCTTCTTTGAAGACGTTCGCCATCCAGCACTTCGAGGTGACCGCCTCAGCAAAGCACAGGGACTGAGGATTTCGGTTCGGTCGGGGATTTGTGTCAGGAGTTCTATCTTGTCATCGCAGCGTCGGTGTTCCTTGGAGGCAGCTTTAGAGGAAACGATCGAGTCTCCTCGCCGGTTCCTCGTCGACTGACCAGGTCTCCGCTTCATAAGGCTGTGTGGTCAAGATGACAGCTTTTTACATCTTGAGTTTAATGTCGAGGTGCAGACCGTGACTATTTCAGACGTCGGCCTACAGCCGACCTACGAGCTGGTTGGTTTTGGAGGTCCGCTCGCCACTTCTTTGTCGATATTGGTGCCTCATGAAAGGGTGCTGCCTAAGAAGGCAAATGCATCCACTCTTTTGAGTTAGGTGATGCGAGGATCGTTAGATTCAGTGTTGGCGGCTGGCCAATGACCACCATTTTATTCGTTCTAATGGTCAGTCTGAAGCGTTAACAGCGGTGATGAAGAGCTGCAGGCTCGGTTATGTATTCGGTTCTGTCCCGAACAGTCGTTCATGAAGAAGAGGTTGTAGACAATAGTTTCGGATAGACGCGGCGGAGCTTACATGCGTCGGGAATTGAGAAGCTGGTTGTGGGTCCTCTAGTCTCTGCTGATCTCAGGACGCGCATAACGGTAGGAGTCCACTAGCGTGGCAGAGGAGTTGAGACTAAAGAGGATGGGAGCAAATACGTAGCACTTCTTTAGTCCACTGTTAACTGTAAATGCATCCGAGACCCTCCCAGTGTCCCCGATATGCGCAATCATTGCGTCGTTGGCGTGGCATGTGTGGCACGTTCTGGACATCAGAATTTCAGCATGACCCGCTATTGCCATAAAATAAGCAAAAATACGAAGGTAATCTGTTTTCCTTCCAAATGAGCAAAAGAAAGCGTATTTTTGTACATGTTTTCTATAAAAAATATTCGGATTTATAAGACCATCGAGAATCAATAGGAAAAAAATGCATGTTACTTAAGTAGTCATTTTTACCGAGTGTGGTTTCTGCAGGAGGTCAAAGAGAAGTGCATTCAAAAGCCGACATCCTAGCGAATCCGAACTGTTATAGGGCTATGCTGTGTGATAATCAGTATAACAACCCCACTTAAGTAATCCTTCCTGATCGGAGGCGCATTCCAGAATTTTTGCTAACATTTCATGAGATCGGTCACGCGCTGTATGCCCAGCTCGCAGCTAGAGATGCACTCCTGCTAACACAGACATACGCATTACGTCAACATGCATTCCTGCGTAAGCGATTTTCCGATACTGACGCCCTCTTACACAAGCAAACAGCCTATTGTCGGCAACCTACCTTGTATACTGAATAAACCTGTTCTCACAGCTCCCTGACTTCTGATATTAGACGGAACAAAATTATTGTGTGCGGTTACAGTTTCTCTTACGTTCTTCACCGCCACAAATTGGCGACTCCGACTTGATCGATGCGCAATTTTCTCACGTGGCTGAAGTCAACCGTCACAAAGTTCCCACTCGACTTCACCCTGCTGTTTTCCTGAGCCACTCATCGTGTCCACGAACAGGAAAACGCAGTTGTCGACACCCTGTCGCGACTCGAGGTGAATATTACCAACAAAACTG
>CACRXP010002292.1:0-13405 GCA_902702965.1 Spirometra erinaceieuropaei
GGAAGATGAAACCATTTTACGAACCTATTTTTCCCGAGTACATTCGTTATATGATTAGTTGTAATTCGGTCTGGTTTATCTTTTCTCCTTCCTTCTCCAACATAGTTTTGGCAAAGAAAAGAGAACAGGAACGCCTCATCGCCTATGTGCGCAATCGCAGACACACCAGTTTTGGTCTAATCTCAGACGGTCGCTCGGAGGAATCGAGCATTTCCACTTTGACCAATGAAGAGACCAAGTTCATTCTGGCCAAAATGCGCCGTCTCTTTAAGGAAGACAGTGAAGTCGCTTTGCAAATTAGCCAGGCGCTTGATGGCAACCCGGCCATTTGTGCAAAAATGAAGTCGTATGTGGGTACCGGAGTCGACTATCACCACTTCCTGGCTTCTATGCTGAGTCCAGACTGGCTCTTCATCTATCTCACAATGTACTTTGGTTCTGGACAAGAGGTAATAGAACTTTTGGAGGCTTTTCGAAACGCAGAACCTGAATCTGATGAAGCCAAAGACGCCATTGGCAAGTTAGCGGGAGCAACAAAGGATATCGAAATAGTCAAGAACTTCCTCGATCTCTTCACGCCACTTGTCCGGCTCCTTGCGGAGACTATAGCACCCATGTTTTCGAGCATGGACGAGGCGACGGACTTCGTAAAACGAGCTTTAGGTGGTGACACAGATGCTAACGCAAAAATCAGGACTGTGATGGAGATTTCCGAAGATGACTTGGAGGCTATTCTGGAAACTGTGAGAAGGTGTCGGGACTATCAGTGTTCCGTTCTATGCGTTGGACTGCAGAAGCAACTGGCGCAACTCTTGGTGAGCGTCAATAGTTTTCAGAAACGAACTGTATTTGCAACATTGATACTCCCAGCTCCTCATGAGAGCGCCTTCTCCACTCTGAGTGGAAAATACTCTGACCGCACAGAGATATGAACACGCGTTTGGGTTGCAAACGCGTCGATGCTATAGTGTCAAACCTCAAGCGAATTCAGTAGTTTGTGTCGGACGGGCAGTTTGGATAACATCTGCTATGCGGGGGCAGTACAGTTCTGCGGGTCCCGGGGACAAGATACTCATTCTACCTCTGCACCTGTGCGCATTTACAGTCGAAGTAACACATTTTGACTACTGTACACCATTGGAACAGGATGAGAAAGGGAGAGGGAGAGAGCATCTGTGCCACGGATCCCAGCTTATAATATAGTTATTCGTATCTGGCACAAGTTAGATGACAATTTCACGTACCGCCAGTCACTACACCCTATTCCATCTTGGCGTATAGGAGAGGAGATAGAGAGTTAACTTGATCCAATCAACATACAACGATTAGCTTTAAATGTGCCGTGACGCACCAAAAACGCGGGTTAGAAAACTGCTGACTGAAGGGATAACTAAGTTCTCCCCTCAGACTAAAGGGCTAGCTTCAAGGAATCTTTCGTAACGTGACCTTTAGGACACCCTTATTTCTGAAAAATAGGCGGTCCTTTCATCAAAGCCCGCTGTATGTGGATTTGACGATCAAGACTCGCGCGTCACGTGTAGATGGATTGTCTACTTTTATAAACCACGGTGCAGGAAAGCGGTGGGTGCAGGAAGGAAGAGAAAGTGAGGTAGGTGTAGAACGAATCGCCTTTACTGAACGCCTAGTCACCACGAAGCTCACCTCTTGGGACACTGGTTGTCCTTATCTTGCGAAGGAAGAACTACTATAATAAGATTGGCGCGCATTTGAATTGCTGCTGATCTTTAACAGTCCACCAACTGATGAGACTATGTGGGTCTTCAGACCGAAAGTCGAGCTAAAAAGGGACCCTCAGGCGGTTTTCACAGTAATTCTTGAGGATTTGACCAGCCATGTACGTAAGGAAATTAATCAGGTTAGTTTGGGAAACTAGTGCGTGTGTGACATGTTTAGACGAAAGCGGATGCCCGGCCATACGTTCGTTGTGACAGCATGTATGACTCCAGACAATTGCTTGCATTCATATGACTACTTGCACGCGCCACAGCCTGCCACATGGTGCACTACGGAGCGTGCCAATCAGAGGTGAACATCACTGCTCATTGTAGTAACGGCTGGATCGCAGTTGGCAGCCAGGAATGCGAAAGCGGACGGCGATCTTAACCCTAATCCTAAACTTAACCCTAACCCTAACCTCACCCTTAACCGTTAACCCTAACGGCAACCCTAACCCTAATCGAAACCGTAAACGTAACCGTAGCCCCTAGACATAGCCGTAACTGGAAAACCTAACCGTAATACTGCACCCTAATCGTTCGCGCAAACCCTAACCGTAACCGGAAAACCTAAGCCTAAAGGCATAATCCTTACCCGAAAAATGCGCGTCCTGGCTACCAACTGCGATTTAGCCGTAGTAACTTTTGGGAAAATGTAGAAAAATAGATGATGATCTCGCAGAGCAGTGTGGGCTCTCCGTGTCCCATTTTAAAGGTCCCCTTGCTGGGACTAAGAACTATGTGACTCATAAACCTCCAAGACCCTCATCGGCAAGAGAATTTTGGAAACACTAAACTATAGCCTTAGAAACCCTGTTTTTGCACAGGAGGAGATAAAAGATCTTTTGATTATTGGAGTGCTAATGTTGTTATCTATATTTTTGACGTTCCTGTGGTAGGACCACATTGGTATTCAAGTGTAAATTTAATACTTCGGTCTTCATTTTTTCGAAGGAAACAGCCGAAAGGGAAGCAGAGATGAGGAGACAGGCGGAAATGCTCGCTCTGCAGGAGGAGGAGCGCAGGTCCCTTTTCGGTGTCGATTCCTCAGAGTATAGGAGCAGCGAAGGGTCCGAGCCGATTGCAGGTGAGATGATCATCCTGAGACCAGGTAGTGTCGACTTCAAGCCGGACGAACCTGCGGTGGATTACGTCGTCTCTAAGACTGAAACTGGCTCCCGGCAAGAGTCACAACTCAGTGGACCACTGAAAAGCGCACGCATGGCAAGTGTTCCTTCTCGCTGTTCTTACGTTAACGTTTTGGAAGGCGCGCATTTTTCCTCACTCAAGATTATACGAGAAGTTTCATATGCGTGCGGATGGTTCGTCATGTGAAAAGTGGTGCTCAGGCAAACCAAGTAATCACTGCTTCAACGATCAGCTGACGTCAGAGAAAAGCAGATCGTAAAATCTAGACTTCTAATTGAAGAAATTTTTATGTCTAATACAATTTATCTCATTTAGAGACTCAAACAGATGGATGATTCGTCATCGTCAGTCAGGTTAATTTGGCAAATAAATATTTTTTAAAGCATTTTTAGAATTTGCATATGTTTGTAGCATTTCTCGGCTGTATTTGAAATAGCTTTTTGGATTTAAACCCTTTTACCTTGTGAATGACAAATTCCTGTGTTAACTGCTCAATACATTGATACTTTCGGCTATTTGTAAAAAGCTGGATTAAGTTAGGACCATACAAGACTGCCTGACGCGCACATAGTAAGTATTTTCAAAAATGCTCGGTAGAAAGTGGAATAAAGAATAGCAGATATTGCCTAAAAAGGTAGAAGAGGCTGAGGTAGATATTTCTACCATATTTTTCTCTGTTTGCCAGCCAAAGGGGCAGTATTCGGGAGTTTTTCTTGACTCAGGGTCGTTTTTGGCCTGTGTCTATTTACCCGATCATCTGGAAACTGCCCGTCTTTCTCATCCGTCATGGGCGATGGCTTCTAACGTAAAACACACGTTTCCTTGCGCAGTTTGTGTTAGCATTTATGTATTACGCAGGCAGTAATTACTTCTTGTCATGACTTTCCTGTTCCATGCAGAGTTGTTTTATTTTAATAGCACATAAACAGAATTAAATTTCACCCGGGCTACTTTAATTCTGCATAATTTCCAAGAAAAGAATTGACCAAACACTTTGTACTACAGCGTCGTCCATAAAGTGTCTAAGTGTCAAGGAATGAAATATTTTGCATTTACCTGGAAAACACAAGAAACCACCTGAATTGTCTGATCGTTTCAGTCAAAGCCAGAGCTCCGAGTGGATGCAGGTGCAGCTCCCGTCTTTACAAAGCGTCCACCAAAGAAACGGCGAAAAGTTGGCGGTGGTGGTCATGCCCCGGCCAGTCGCCTCAGCCAAGTTCTGATCGGTGAAGGCTTCACCGAAGACGATCTCTCGGACGAGATCGATGAGGAAGAGGGGGGCGAAGAGGAGGAAGGGGAGGAGGAAGAAGAACACGAGTCGGGTGAGAATGAGCTATCGATCGAACTGCTCTCTGAAAGCAGCTCTGCGGATCAAGCTTCGCAAAATTACGAGTCCGACGAAGCTTTGCTAGACCCGGAGGCCCGGAAGTCAGCTAGACTACTCAAGAGATTGAGCAGCACGCCAAAATGTAAGCCATCGAGCTGTTTAATAGGTAGCAATCATAGTTACTAAACCATAACGCAAGAGATCGCTAGTTGATATGCTCATCTGCAAAAACTGCATGCTATCTTCTACACAACTCAACCGTGAGATTGACTACATGACCTATAATAGTGTGCTAATATATATTGTGCTGAGAGTATGGTACATCAATCTCAACGTGGCAGTAGGTATATTTGGAGTAAATGACAGAAGCCCTTAAAACTCCATTTAGACAGTACAAGTGTGCATAAGAGTAGTTAAGCTGCAAAATTTTAGCATGTAGTCTTAGTATGCAGAATGCATAAAACTAATGGTGAAGCATAAATGTGAAAAAGGTATAGCATTTGCGAAATAACGACGAAAAACACGTTCGCTGCAGCTGCACTGTGAAATTTTCATCTGGGTCAAGGTTAATGTACAAAAAGGACCTGCTGAAATCATGTAAGTAGCATGTTCATAGTCAGGTCGTAATCGATAGATGGGGTTTGCGGAGTTCGGATTGTTTTTTAACATGTGGTTAGCTAAATGTCTCATGAAGACACTCGTGGTGGGGGGAATCTACAACATACGCCGGTATAAAATCCTATTCGCGAATGACTTATATACTACAGACTGCCTACGGGCAAGCTGTCTGTGTTACGAGGATAGCCCGCTGTGATTGATGGAATCCATCTTAAACATTTATATCAATCCTTGTCACGAAGGCTTCAGTTCAAGATGATACACTAATATCAGAAGAACTTAAAAGCTTAACAAAGGCATGCCTTTTAGCGGCTCCAGTAACTTCATTGAAGTTAAACGCCTCCCTGATTGAAAATACCTATGCAAGCTCCTTTGTTAGTTTAGATTTCTCAGTTCATATTCAAAGTGTGCTGTTTGATTCATTGCGCTCTGGCCAATTTTTCGGTTCCAGCCACGACCAACAGGTTACATTTTGGATAAAAGCACGTCTGCCAGTCGTAAGTCGCTAGCGACCGGACACTGTGTAGTGAAGTGAGTCTGGAAGTCATTTGGTGGATTCTGCACTGATTGTTTAGAAGGTCCTTCTTGGGTAGTCATATTATTGTAGCAGAAGTGGTCAGCTCCATAAGTTGCAGTAATGCTTGATGGATAAATTGAGCCAAAAGATGATTAAATTCCTGGCACTCGATGGGGCCCCGTAGCTCAGGCGGTTAGCGCATTGGCTGTGCACAAGCCTTGCACTTGCCGTCGTGGGTTCGAATCCCAACGAGGCAGCCGAAGTTTTCACGGTGAAATCAAACGAATGTCTGAAATTCACCGTTACAAAAAGTTTGATTGACGATGATTCTCAGTCGCAGTTTTCTTGAGAAATACGACGAATCAAGACTCTTAATGACACTTTGTTTGACACTTTGTTTCGTTACTGAAAACCCCTATATGCTTTTTTCCCTTCCTAGTGGGACAAATGTACAGGGTTTCCTCGGAAGATTACTCCATAAGTGGTTAGTTACTTTCCTCTGTACTTTATGATTGTCCCAATTCAACATTTCTCATAAGGACGTTGATTTGCTTACACACTGGAGAGTTAAAAAAGCCAACTCTGAAAAAGGAGGGCCTACTATCTCCAACCTCAGTGCAGCTGGATAGGCTCGAGTCCCCAAAACAGACATTCAGAAGAAAATTCTTTAAGAAACTAGTCATCGTGATCTGATAGAAAATAACATTTAGCAATACCTAAGGACCTCATGGAGTGCTGTCAATAAAAAGGGTCACCTCGTCTACTGGACGTCTACCCAGAATGATTGTAAGATGTCTGCCCGTAGGGGGTGCTATGCGAAGGCGGGGTCTTGAGTGCGCCCCTATAGACGAACAGAGGAAACAGGCAGCAGAAGTAAACAACAACTAAGTTTACTTGATCCTGCGGGACAGTGGGATGCAATCAACATAAAGGAAAAGTGCAATCATCTCAAGTATGAGTCGGGGACGCGGGGCCAATGAAGGTTTGTATTCGGTTGCGCCTCTTGGTTACCATCTCAAGCCCGCTGTTTCATGCATGTCTCGATAATCAGCATAATCCACCACCAGGAGACGGATTCTTATGCGGAGGTTGATCTCCCCGTGACTGCAAAGCGGCCAAACAACCACTACAACCTTGTTCCGGACTCCATATTCACTTGGGTCGTACGGGATCAGGGGTGCCATCAGAATAAGCATGATCAGCAGGAGATCCACGGGGACCTATTTACACTTTCGTAAAGTTCCTCTAGCCTGTACCTTGCAAAGTGAGAGGGAAATGATGGCAGTCTATATGACCCGTGGGTTATCGAATGATCCCATCTGTTCACTGCTTGCTCCAGAGGACATTTTACTACGGTTAATGTACGCCATGCTGACGTTTTGGAGCCTAGAACAGTTCCACCAACCAAACCAAAATTGGCCAGAACTTGAAGAAGGAGACACGATGGCCGGGACAAGAGCTTTATTAGCCTGACGTTTCGGATTCCTACTCGAATCCATCATCAGAGCCAATAGAGCAGAAACGGGTGGTTGTCGCACAAGGGGCTGCGGTATTTATAGGATGCAGCAGCCATGCTACCGCATACCTATGAACGTTCAGGGCTTCCCCCTTCATCCGGGATTGTCACACTTGGTGTGATCATTGCTTGATGGCCGACATCCGAGTCGATAATTGCTGCAATTTCATCACGTGCGTTGGATGTTGGCGTGATGATTGCTCGACCATCTGACGAGTTGACCCGGGTGTTGGGAAGAGTGTTCACCAGTGCCCTCCCCGCGTGGCCAATTACTCCGCCTAGACGAAGTCTCAGCACGCTGTATTGAATGGGAAGATCGTTGCACTTGTTGATGGACTGGGGGCCAGTAAACCATGATTCCAGTAGCTCTCGGCTCACTCGGTTGTCACCTCTTGCGAGAATTTCGGCCTCGTCGAATTTAAATGTGTGGCCGGGTCTCGTCGAATGAGCCGCAACTTGAGAGCTGGCGTCATTTCTGCGCACCGCTGCCGCGTGTTCGGCCATTCTCGTTCGGAGCTGTCTTCCGGTTTCTCCGACGTAGTTGCTTTGTCCGCAACTGCACCAGATCCGATAAACGACTCCAGACGTTTCTAGCCGTGGCAGTGGGTCTTTCGGTTTCAGGATCAGACGCCTGATGGTTGCCTCCGGTCTGTGTGCCACTCCAACCCCAAGTGGTGCGAGAAGGCGACCGACAGCTTCCGAAACGTTCTTGACATACGCAAGTGCCCGCCAACACCCGGGTCAACGCGTCAGATGGTCGAGCAATCATCACGCCAACATCCAACGCAAGTGATGAAATTGCAGCAATTATCGACTCGGATGTCGGCCATCAAGCAATGATCACACCAAGTGTGACAATCCCGGATGAAGGGGGAAGCCCTGAACGTTCATAGGTATGCGGTAGCATGGCTGCTGCATCCTATAAATACCGCAGCCCCTTGTGCGACAACCACCCGTTTCTGCTCTATTGGCTCTGATGATGGATTCGAGTAGGAATCCGAAACGTCAGGCTAATAAAGCTCTTGTCCCGGCGATCGTGTCTCCTTCTTCAAGACTACTTCCTGGGACTCGGCTCTTCGCTTCTATTGGCAATTGGCCAGAACGTTGATTAACTACGACGCAGCTGACCGGAGCGAAAATGTGCGACCCTGGACATACTTAGGCACTGCAAGTTATTCCAGCGGTTTCGAACTCAACGAAGGTTCATTTGTCCGATGTTAGGACGCGTCGGTCCGATCTTCGATGTTGGATTGATAGCGTCGCCGCTAGGACATAAGAATAGAAACGTCCCCGCCCAAATAATAAAGACGAGCCTGCGCATAATTCCGAAAAGGGCAAAGTATTCCCCTGTTCTAACCCCAATAATAACCCTAATATAAAACCAAACCTTTGTCGTACTCTTGACGCTAAACCTTCCCTAAACCCCAACTCTGCAGTTGACACTGGCCCTTGTCTTAACCCCAAACTTCATCCCGACTTGCCTTACCGGAGACGTTAAGTCTAGCCTTAAATCTAATCCTTAACCTAACCTTAACCCTAAACTCAAACCTAACCCTGATTTAACTTGAAGGTGACTCAAGGCCACTCGTAGTGCAGACGGTTCCTGTTCTCATGGGCCACATAAGCCAGTCCTACCGCGCCTCTTGATAGCTTCAAGGCGCGTTTGGTTGTTTAGGGTGCGGCAAATAAGCCCTGCGTCCGGACAGAACTGACTTTACTGTCTATTACCTTTTGCATAAACAAATGAGCTGTCCGAGTTGAGCGCAATGGCCGGCGTGACGTGAAGTCGCGCCTAACGCATCCCACGCACATATATGACAATAGTCAGTGTATCGTGCAGACTCGACGCAGCCTGACTAACATATGCAATGGGTCAGTCTGTTTCCCGCTGCGGTGACGACACAACTCGTTGGTAGGGGTGCTGACTCCCTTCCAACCGTCTTGTCCTGTTTCTAGTCACCTAGTGATTTATCCAACGCGTCAACTTAGCTGTTTTTCGAGGCAATCATATAGCTGAATATAGTATTCTTTCGCATCCAAGCCCATGACAAGTTTTGGAGTCAAAATGTTAGCTAACGTGTGAGCAAATCAGAGACCATTTACATGCATACGCAATTAAGTAGTCTGATAAATAACTGACTTTTCTGGTTGTTTCCAATAACTCCAAAGTTCTTTCTTCAATATAATAGATGTTATCGATAGCCCCCGCCCGCAGGACTCAGCTACATTCTTGGAAGAAAAGGTAGGTCAGCAGCTCACGCATTGCTTGAAGTCTATTTTCCTTCAGGCACTCATATCGCGCAATAGTTAAGTAAAATTATAAAGTGTTATTGATTTGATCTGAGCTAGCACAATGGCTTAATATAAAGAGAACTTTCATGTGACGTACGGTCACGTTTAATACCTCTTCAATAATTTCTAACTTTATCCCAAGATTGTAAAGTTTTTAATTTTAAAAGGTCTTTATTTACACATTTCAATGTCTGTGTGATTCATCCAGGAAAACTTCTATAGGGATAAGCTTTAATCCATACACGTCCGTCTTCAGTAATTCGGACACCACCTCCACACACCCATCTCCTTCCCACGAAATCGCAGGCGGATCGGGGTAGCTTCAGCAAGCCAACCAATACATCATAGCCCTTGAGTATCTAAACTTCTAGACTCTGCTAGAAAGGTTCATGAAGGATTAAAAATAACCGGGAAGTAGTTGAAGTAGAGCGAGGAAACACTTCAAATTATCTGTTGTGACTATTTTCTCCTGACCTATCTTTCGAAGACCCTTGATTTCCGAGAAGTCTTTTCAGTCAACCTCTCCTTTCTTACCATTTGGGTTTAAATTATCGCCCTCCAGGTTGCCCTGCTGGAGTCAGTCGTGACGCAAGACTGGTTTCCCGAGCCTGATATCGTGCTTGAGCCCAACCGGATCGCTGCAGTTGTGGCGGGCACTCTGATGAACATGCCGTTTGATGTCATGCCAATCGGTGTTGCTATGATCAACAGCCTCATGAGGTAGGTTGTTTTATCGCTTTCGAGGTTGTGTCGCCCATTCCAAGCTGTTGCGGATGAATTGACAGCTAGGATATGGAGAGTTATGGCGACTTTTGTCGGTATTTTCCACTTTCTGCTCTGTACTGATGTCGACCTGGCGCACTCGCAGGAAATTCGATACGCGCGTCTGTGTGAGTCAAAACATCTGCGCCTTAGGACAGTGATGTTATAAACTAACTTTTTTGATCGTAAATACTAAAGATCAGCAATGTACTGCAAGCAAAGCTGAACACGGTCGGTCAACCCAGAATGCAATCTTAGTAGTCTCTGTTGATTTATTAACCAAGAATACAATTATGTGCAATGCCCAGTATTTTTTACTCCGCAGTTAGTTTTAGCAGGGCTAAATAAGCTGGATCCTGCCAAGTCACCTGGACCAGATGAGATCCCAGGTGTACTCCTGCGTCAGCTAGCCGAAGAATTAGCAGAGCCACTTTCTATAATCTTCCAAAAATCGCTGGAAGCTGGCAAACTACCTGACACATGGAAGTTGACAAACGTCGTACCTATCCACAAGGGAGGATCACGGCTATGTCCCACGAACTACCGGCCGGTTAGTTTGACATGCATTTGCTGCAAACGGATGGAAAAAGTAGTTAAAAAATCTATTACATCACTCGATACTTTCCGCTGTCATATTGCCTCAGTTCAACATGGCTTCTGCGAAAAGCGGTCGTGCCTCACAAACCTGCTGTCGTCACCCGAACACTGGCCAAAGGCCATGGATGAAGCACATCCAGTTGATGTCATTTACTTCGACTTCAGCATGGCGTTCGAATGCGTCCTACATAAGCGCCTCATTCAAAAGTTGTCAGAAGTAGGGATAAGAGGAAATCTTCTGAGCTGGATTCAAGATTTCCTAAACGGACGGCGACAAAAAGTCCCGGCGGGCGGCTACAGCTCAGAATGGGCACCTGTTACGAGTGGAGTCCCACAGGGGTCAGTTCTTGGGCCGCTCCTATTCATTGTCTATGTAAATGACCTAGTAGGGGAAGTGAAATCGGAAATAGCGCTCTTTGCAGACGATCTTAAACTTTGGAGAGTGATAAAAAATGAAGATGACGTCAAGATACTACAAAAGGACGTAGAGAATTTGCACGCATGGAGCGAGAAATGGTGCATGAAATTCAACGTCAAAAATGTGCAGTAATGCACGTAGTATCAGCGAGGCGAAGAAAAATGCATCCCCACGACAGTATCTTCTGGACAATCAACCACTTAAAACCGTAGATGTGCTAAAAGATCTCGGTGTGTTCATTAAAGACGATCTAAGCGTCACCACGCAGTGTTCTAAAGTCGCTGCGCGAGCAATGTCCGTTATGAGCGCGATACGCAGAACGTTTATACACTTGAATAAAGATGTTTTGGGCAAAGTATACGGGACATTCGTGCGGCCGCACCTGGAATATGCGGTACAGGCTTGGCGGCCGTAGCTTCGGAAGGATATGGATCTCCTTGAAGGTGTACAACGGCGTGCTACAAAGGCTGTTCATGGCCTCAAAAACTTCACGTACGAGCAGCGCCTGACGGCCTTGAACCTCTATCCCCTCCACTACAGGCAGGACAGAGGTAACCTCATAGCAACGTTCCAGTTGGTTAAAGGACTTAATCTGGATGTCGACTGGGAAACGTTTTTTGAAATGGCACCCAAGTACAATCCCAGACGACATGATTACCAACTTAAAAGGGAACTGTGCCACACAAATCAACGCTCCTCCTTTTTATCACAGAGGGTCATTCGCCAATGGAACTCTTTGCCGGAGTTTGTTGTTAATTCCCCTACCGTGAACGTGTTCAAGAGACAACTGGATGCTTACCTGCTGAAAGGAAACTCGAACTGTCGAAGCCTGATCTAAAGGATTACTGAAATGACTATAAATATATTACTAACAAGATTTCAACAGATCCTTTTTTGTGCTCCAAACTTAGCCCATATGAAATTTTCACAGTCCGAATTGGGTGAACAAAGTTTTTCGCAATTATTTCGCGATTATAATACCCCTTTCGCCTTTGTGTTACATTATTAGATTTATGAATTCTCCTTACTAAAACTACAAGCTTTGCAATTTAACTATTTTCCCTTATATCTGTACCCTCTAAATGGAGTTTTCAGGGCTTCTGTCATTTACTCCAAATATACTGACTGAATTTCGGCGAAGATGCTCTTGCCTCACGAGTATTTCAAGCTAGCGCGATAAGTGGATAAAGGTCTTCGAGATTGGGAATTCAAAAGACGCTGCATTTTTTGGTGAGATGTGGTTTGGTAGCTCCACCTAATGGACAAAATGCTGTTGTGGTTGGGGTTAAGGGGTAGGGTTAGGGGTTATGGTTAATGGTTCGGGTTAAAGGTTAAGGCTAGCGGTTGGGGTTTAGGATAAGGGGTTATAGTTAGGGGTTAGGGTTAGAGGTTAACACAACCATTTCTTAATCATTCAATGTACAACCGCTGAATCCCAATAGCTTTTCTTTTACATACAACTACTTGACTCCGTCGCCTGTGCGTTCCTCGGCTCCGCCTGTAAAAACCCATATTACCATCGGTCCTGTTTTAGAGGTGACTGGAGTTTTTTTGTTTCAGGTGGGGCTACCAAACCACATCCGACCCATTTTCTTTATTTTCATGAAGGCCTTAGATAGCGTACCACACCAACTTCTCTTACAGACGATCTGGAAAACAGGAATTCGGGGCAGAACTTTCGCATTTGTCGAATGTTTTCCACCCTCTAGTATATAGGTAGATGCTGTTAGCAATTCTATCCCCGAAAGGGCAAAGGCTGAAGGTGGTGTCTCACAGGGTCCTGTTCTAAGCGCGCTACTCTTCCTGATTTATGTGGATGATTGCAGCAGGGAATTGGATTATGAAGCTGTCATTTTTTCCGACAATATCAAAATATGGACTGAAGCCAACCGTGTTGAAGACGCAAAAAGTTGTAATCGAAGATAGATAAACTGAATGTTTGAGCGGACAGGGGGCTTTTCAAGTTAAATGTATCCAAATGCGTGACCCTACCTTTTGACGTCGGCCAAAAAGTATCGACAAAACGGCATTCATTAAAAGGTGCTGAAAAGCATAAAGATCTGGGCCGTTGGGCGATCCGAATTTCACTCCGTCAAGACGCTGCATGAAAGTGGTCCAGAAGGTAAGTAGCGCATTGCACTGGATTAAACGTGCGTTTAAAAGTTTTATCCCGAACTCTTCGGAAGAATCAGTGGCGTCTTTGTAGAGATCCCATTTGGGCTACGGAATGCCAGGGTGGATTCTGTGGATGAGGAAAGATATTGATCTTCTCGAACATGTACAACTTACTGCAACGAAGATGATTGATGGTCTTAAGAACCTTTTGTACCAGGATAGGTTGAAAGAGCATGATTTATTCCCCCTATCTTACAGGCAAATAAGATTTAACCAGCTTTGGACATTCCGGATTGTCCGTAGCTCACTGAGACCACAAGACTTCGTTGAGTGGGCATTCACAACGTACCTATACGCT
>CACRXP010002293.1:0-13402 GCA_902702965.1 Spirometra erinaceieuropaei
TGATGCGCTGAACCCCCACTTAATTTAGCCAATCTTGTGTTCAGAAGCCAACCTTGAAGATGCCAATCAGATACTCCGCCTTCTGAGACTCTTGACAAGAAGGGTATAACGTGTAGTCTGAAATGATTTTGCGAGCCCTTGTGGAAGAAGAGCCCTGAGCTCGCTTAAAGTTATATGATAGATCAAAATGTATACATTATCAGCCCAAAATTCGGAATGAATGTGTAGACATAGGGATAGAGGAATGGGCAGCTGAGCAGCTGTGGAATAAACATGTTTATTTTATCCCTGACTGCCGACATAAATTTAATTATTTCTTGACCTTTGCGAGAACGTGTGAGCGGAACAGGGGCAAGAAGCGCTAATCATCTAGGCTTCTGCTCCTTGTACTTCAAACACGCACGTTGTTTCGGATCCCATAGCGACATTTAGTGCTATTCGTCGGTGTGGGGGTAATAATCGGCAGAGGGAATCAGCACTATTTGTCAAACCATTGCCCTTTCTCTTTATTTAGAATAGTAACGAGACATATCCTACTGGTAACGCTGTTTTTTGAAAGGATCATTTGCGCTCTTAACTTGCGGAACACTTTTTGCTGGCAGTTCGTTCGTCGTATGTGGTGATGCTCCCATGCGTCCCACAGCGAAACGAGCGCATGGCAGTGACTTGCGTCGCACAGAGCACACTTCCTTCTCTTGGTACCGGTGGTTGGTGAGAGTCAAGAGGATCGGTGGTGGCTAAATGACATCTGAAATTGCTAGTAGCCGCAAAAGCAAAATATGCAGAACACTGTGGTTTAAAACCTAACATAAAAGGCTACTTTTCTAACCGAATATTTTATGCGCTTATTCATTTTGATCCGTCAGCCACAGCAGACAAGCTAGCGCTAAGGTTAAATAAATACGTCATTAATTTTTTTATCTAACTCGCCCTATTTGGTGCACAAATAACTAGTGAGTCCTGAAAAAAGAATTTGACTATTCTCTTGCCCATGCATATTTATCCAGTTTTTTAGACAGAATAAGAAAAACAGCGCTTAGAAACAATCTTCAGTGTTTGTAGATGTCTAAGTAGATGTCGAATATTTCTGATTTGGGTCAGAATCTGCCAAAACACCTATTAGTCGAGCATGACAGTCACCTGATGGATTGCAGGTGGATTACTTAGGAACTCCTGTTTGGGCAGTCAGTTCATTGTATCTGATTTGGTGGATTGCAGACGTGGCAGTAAGTTGGGTGGGTAACTTGACCCAAATGCGAGAATGTCTGTTTACTTTAGCAGGTACACAACAATGGCTGCTTTATAGGTGAGTGATTTTCATGAAAACTGTCTCAGGACTAAGCAATGTACCTAATGCGCTTGTAGTTTTTAACAAATGTTTTAAAATAGCACTTAGCGGATATGTAAGCGCAGAAGGTATATATACTGGAAGGCAGTAAATGACTGTTCAGATTTTACGACTATTTCTTTCCTTTTCTACTCAAACGAACCAAGAAAACGCTTGGTTGTATCGTATTGACATAAACAGTTTATCATTTTGGGGGAATTAAAGAAGCTGTGACTTAATATAACAAGAGAGTTGACAGGAATCAAAAACACCGCCATATGCGAACCAACCATTAAAGATTGGAATTAGACACAAAAACTGTTCAAGTTTAATTTAAATCAGAGAGCTGAAGCCCCTACTCGTCCCAGTGTTTTTGAATGGAATTAATTTTAGTTCGACCCTATTACAAACTGCCTAGAAATTTAAAGACCTTCATTCTTCTGGGTCTCGAAAAAAGGAACAGTTTTCCACACCCATCAATTTGAAATAATTGCATCCAAGTTCCTTTTAACCATATGGATCTACAAGGAAACATTTGGGATTTTTCGCCGCTACATGATCATTTTTCAGAGCAGCTTACGCTACGGATATAAGTAAAAAATTAATATATCACGCCAGTCCGTAGACAGTACACTTACTCGAGTGAGGCGACTGAAGAAATCGAGGAGCCACCGGGCGACTGATGTGAAGAGAATGTCACGAATTTTTCAATGTTTCGGAAGTGGGACATGCTTCACTGTGATTTTATTTCCTGGTTGGTTATATTTTCCGCCTTCAAATTTGCCCTTTGGATATTCACGCGTTGAAGGTGGCTTGATGGCTTGCTGGTGACATCTGTCTCACTGTATTTGAATGGTTGGTTTTTGTGCAGTTTGTGGGCTTTCTTCGCCTCTGACTGGGCTTAGAGGACATCCGTGCAAATCTAGGCTGAACACTTTTAAATGTGCCACTAGGGCACAGCCAATCAGATGAGGTATTTCGTTTTGGTGGGCTATGCGCCCGTGTGTTTATGCGCACGATTTATTACGCGGCGAGCGTGCTGCGTCGGCGCTGTTGGCGTCAGAAGGCTTGAAAGACACACCCTCGATGACACCCTAAGATGAACTGAACACGTGAAAGCGCGTTGTTCATGGGGTAGATGAGCCTAAACTAGAGCGAATAAACGACCGGATGCCAAAAAAGACCGTCGGACTCCAGATAGAACCCGAATCCTTCAACCCACCCAACGGCCATTGGAAAAACCCGTTATTTGTCTTCTCCTTTGATTTTCAGCGTGTCAGTAATAATATTCAGTAAGCAGAAACGCTGTCAGAACAGGACTTGCAGCTGGCCAAGGAAGAGCAATAAATTAGACTTCTTGTAGACTTTAAATGATATCAGCCGCGAAAAGTTTTCCTTTCGTCCGCGATCTGTCAGGGGATTACTTTTTTGGCACATTTATTGCGCAGTTTTGTCCTCGTTTGCAGGTGAATCTCTCAGAATTAAGAAGTATAATGAAAGAGAATATGAATACTTAAATATGTCTTAATCACTTAGTTTTTATTTGGATAGGAAGTTGAGTTAACTGATTTGAATGTGTTGGTAGGCGAAGGTAAATGCACAAGGAAGAACACAATATGATCGGCAGGATGTCTTTAAGTTGATCGATTGCAGATGACCTGACTATCCATTATTTGTCTGAATAACTTCAGCTACCACATAACGCTCTCTACTGATGTGATGACAGACCATGCTGTCTCGCCACTCACCAATCAGGCAGCAGCAACGTTCGGAGTTGCAAAATCAATCCGTCTAAAATCAAACAAATCGGTAACTTGAAAAAACACCTGCCGAACTTTCTGTGCAAAATAGACTTAAATAATCTATAACCCAACCCAACGCAAACACGCAAAATTAGGAGTCCCACAACATCGTTGAAGCAATGATATTAATTATCTGTTTCCCAAAAAGCAATTTAGTGCAACTTTTTGAGGACCAACAACGTAAAGAAAGTCGCAGATGCCAAAAAGTGTAAGTGACTTTTGTTTATTCTGCTCTTCATTGGCTTGGTCATGCAAGAGACTTGAACAACTGGTACATCTCAAGTCGCAGCCTACTGCAAGTTAGGTTGTCCGAAATTCGATTTTCCAGTCCAATGTGATATTTCTAAATATTTGAATAAATGGTAAAACAAATGGTTCAGTATCCTCGCGTTGGCTTGTCGGTACATGCCCTTTATGATTTAAAAATGGTTGTGCGCGGGAATACGAACTTTTAGCTTTACAGGTGGTCCCATCGCAAATGTTGGGGGAACTAGATTTGGGTTGGAGTCAGCGTTGGGGTAAGTACAGTTAAGATAAGGTTAGTTTTATGAGATTTAATGTCAGAGTTGGGTTTTGGATTAAGGTTAAGACATTAAAATAAGAATCGCTCCGGATTTCAGCGCGAGGCTATCTGCGGCACTGAGGTTATCCATATGCCTGTACCGGATCTAAAATATTCCAAAAGACTGCTTATTTGCATGTAGGTGCTCATAATTAATTATTCCTTTTCCAGAACAGTCGGTAGCGATATGTAAAAAATAACTAAACCTACAGTTATCTCATACAAATGTAAGGTGACATTTCAGTCTTTTGGACCCGTAATACCAATATATGAATGGTGGATCATACTTAAGGACTGCGAGGATTGCGTCTTGCACTCTCTAAAAACATTGTTTAGCACCAGTGAAACAAGAATGTCGCTTTTCTCTGCGAAATCTGAGAACGTATTTACTGATTCTTGAAGTTTTTTAAGAGGACCCTAATAAATTATTGTCGCACTTGTCAAAAACTTCCACGTTTTGAAGAAGGAGACACGATCGCTGGGACAAGAGCTTTATCAACCAGACATTTTGGATTCCTGCTCGAATCCATCATCAGAGACAACAGCAGATACGGGTGATTCATGCACCAAGGGCTGCAGTATTTATAGGATGCAGTCGCCATGGTACCACATTTACGGCTTCCCCTTCATCCGGGATCGTTGCACTTGGTGTGCTAATTGTTTGATGGCCGACATTCGAGTCGTTAACTGCTGCCATTTAATCACGTGCGTTGGATGTTGGTGTAATGATTGCTCGACCATCTGACGCACCGACCCTGGTGTTGGGACAAGTGTTCACATATGCGCTCCCCGCGAGGCTAATAACTCCGCCTAGGCGAAATTTCAGTACAGAGTATGGAAGGGGAAGTTCATTGCACTTTTTTATTGACTGGGGGCCAGTAAACCATGATTCAAGTAGCTCCCGGCTCACGCGGTTGTCACCTCTTGCGAGAATTTCAGCCTCGTCGGATTTAAATGTGTGGCCGGATCTCGTCGAATTAGCCGCAACTTGAGAGCTGGCGTCGTTTCTGCGCACCGCTGCAGCTTGTTCGGCCATTCTAGTTCGGAGCTGTCTTCCGGTTTCTCCGACGTAGTCGCTTTGTGCGCAACTGCACCATATCCGATAAACCTCTCCAGACGTTTCTAGCCGTGGCAGTGGGTCTTTTTGTTTCATTACCAGACGCCTGATGGTTGCCTCCGGTCTGTATGCAACTCCAATGCCAAGTGGTGCGAGATGGCGGCCGACAGCTTCCGAAACGTTCTTGATATACGGAAGCGTCCGCTAAGATTTGGTGTCCTTGCGGGTAGGCCTTTAGTCCCTATTGCGTATGCACCGGTTGACAAAGTTGCGCGGGTAGCCATTGGCTTTGAAGACCCGTCGGAGGTATTGTAGTTCGGCAATCTTGTCTTCCGGCCCACTGCAGTGCGTTTCGACCCGCCGATAGAGCGTCCTTACACAACTGCATTTGTGGCTGATTGGGTGGTTGTTGTTGAAGTTCGGTACTTGCATCGTATTTGTCGCTTTCCTGAACACTTTGGTGTTTAGTCCACCACAATCTTTGCGGCATACGAGGACATACAGGAAGGCCAGCTGGTTGTTCTCTTCCTCCTCCATCTTAAATCGAATGTCGGGGAAGACGGCGTTGAGACGTTCTTTGAATGTCAGGATCTGATCCCGTTCGATGACGACGGAGGTGTCATTCACATACCGGGCCCAGAACTTCGGTCTGTGGTGTTGGAAGACCAGCGACTCTAACCGTTGCAGGACCGCCTCGGCGATGAATTTCGAAATCGGCGAACCCATCGGTGTGCCCTTCCACGTTTGCATATACCGAGGAACCAAGTAAGGTGGAATCCTTTGATGTGTCGGATGGCATAATGTAGGACGACGTAAGCCAATTTATAATCTTCGGACGTACTATCAGGTGAGTGTTTGCTGTGGACGTCTTGCACGAGAATTGTTGCACTAATGACTTCATAGTCTCGGGCTTGACTTTACGACTTACAATCATTCTGGGTCCGATGTTGTAATCTTATGATAAGAGCCGAGTTTGAACATTTTACTAATGGCGCCTTCTCACATCTGGCAGCCAGTTGCTCAGACTTTACTTTCTGCGCACTTTCGGCAAAAATCGTATTTTGAGCCACTTTCCTTTCTACAATTGGCGCAAGGCGTTGTTGCGTTTCACTTGTCTCAAATCCGAACGCCAAACCTAATCGTGTATGCGCAAAGTTCATCCAGACATAAAAGGTTTGTGGCAAAATAAACCACATGCCGAGAGGAAAATACGAAAACGTGGCCGTACTTTGTTTGGTCAACTATATTTAAAAATCTGCAAGATATATTTTGATAGAGGGTCGACATGTTTCATACTGAATGCATGCTAAAAACCGATCGATATTTTTAAATAATATCGGACATATTTTCTTAATGACGTCATTTCTTTCCATTTAATTCTCATTATTTACAGGAATTTCAATTTTCCCGCTTTAATGGACCTCAAGGCGGAGTGTGGTTTGATCGCAGGGTCTGAACCGTCACCAAGCGTAGAGTGCCAATAGACATAAATATGTCTCGCAATTCATTAGTCGAGTCCCTTAAACGTCCTCGTGATGATGGTGGAATTGTCTGGTGTTGTTGCAAACTCCAAACGTCGAACACCCCTCGCAGATACTCGAGTCTTTGCGACATAAAACCAAATCCTGGCAGTTAAGAAGGCGTACGTTTGATGTTAAAACTTCAAACTTCAGTTTCGTTTTGCAAAACAGGCAATTTTGTACTGCATTCTTGCATCCAATGTTAAGTGCGCGAGATATAACGCCTTCCTATTCTAGGAGGATTAGATGGATGCCTAATCAATGCTTTGTTCAGTTAACTAATGAGTGACTGATCTCATGAAATGTTGGCTCAAATTCTGAAATGCGTTTTCGATTAGGAAGGATTACTTAGGCGCGATTGTAATACTAAGTATCCTGCGACAAAGCATATGATATTTCGGAATTGGCAGGATGTCAGCTTTTGATAACACTGCTTTACAATTTCCTGTAGAAACAATGCTCGGTAAAAATGACTACTTATGTAGCATGCATTTGTCACATTGATTTTTGATGATCTTGCGAATTCAAGCATATTTTTCAGAAATCACGCACAGAAATATGCGTTCTTTCAGTCATTTGACAGAGAATCATGTCATCTTTATAGTTTATACTAGAATAGTGGATATAATGCGGTTTAAAAAGTGTTCTAGTTGCCGAATGATTTGGAGCCGTTGCATTAGTTCTTGGTGGTTTCAGTTTACAAAGTGCATGCGTTCCGCATAAAGAAAATCACGTATTTTTCTATGCCTTTAAGAAGATACCATATAGAGTTAATAAGATTTGCAGCGGATGCGGACTATGTTGTACAATTCGCGAGGAGCAGTGGTAAACGGACAAGTACGATGTTATATGAATGGACATTGCGCAGTCTTAAAAAATCTCATGATGAGACACTTGTTAAAAATCCTAATTATACCCACTGTTCGGGTATAAACTATAAAGATGACAAGATTCTCTGTCCAACGACTAAAAGAAAGCATATTTTTGTTTGAGGTTCCTAAAAAATATAGTTGAATCTGCAAGACCATCAAAAATCAATGTGAAAAATGCCTACTACATAAGTAGTCATTTTTAAACGAGCATGGTTTCTAGAGGAGATTGAATAGCAGTGCATTCAAAAGCCGATATCCCGCCAATTCCGAAATATTACATGATTTGTCGCAGGATAATCAGTATTACAATCGCGTCTAAGTAATCCTTTCTAATCGAAAACACATTTCAGAATTTCAGCCAACATCTCTTGACACAAGGTAAAGTTAAAACAATTTTGCGCCTAAAGGTGCTAATTTCATATTTCATAGAACAGTTTGTCCTCACACTCTAGTGATCGATGTTTTAACTTGATAAATATCGTAAAAAATAGTCCGAGGAAAACCAGAAATGTTACTCGTGGTAAGTAGGGCCTGTTCGTACTTATGATTAATTTAAATAGTGTATATCAAAACACATAAACAGGACTATCGGTTGTTTGTGGAATTTGCCGAGGTCTTAACTAACATATCCCATTCAGATACGTTTACACTTAAACCACTTGCTATATGAGTTATGCCGTGTTTTCTGACTTTTTATAAGCCAAAGCTGTGTTTTAATAGAATAATAATTTTAAATAAACAACAAACAAAACAACCTATCATGATATTTTCATATTACGAGGGACAGTTAGAGTTCCAACGATACATGCCTGCCCGGTGACCGGTATCCAAATGTACTTCCAGTCGAAATAACGATTTACGGTATAGACTGAATAGTTGTCTCGGAAACTGCAAGAGACCGGCGAAATAACGGAGGCTTGAAAAACGCCGGCAGGCCTTTCTGTTACAAGATGCTGACTACTGTTTCACACCGACCATAATAGATGATGAAGTAAGGAAAACATGGCAAGACGATCGCTCATCAGATTTCTCGCATGTCCCTCACTGCTCTAACGCATTGACCAACAGTCATTATTTCAGGCAAAATACGATTTTCGTTTTCTTCCGAATTTCGATCCATTTCACTATACAACATCCTCTATTCACTTGCACTTTTTTAAAACCACAAATGTCCAGGGGCCAAGAAGTACAAATAGAACCTGTGAGAGTCAAAAACTCGATATTTCAGTATGCGCATGTCCATTTTAATAAAAAGACTTGTTTAAGACGACTGTAATTCCTTAAGTTTTACTTGTAATTGGTCACTGTATATTTATGCTCAAACATCCAATAGTAAGTTGAGTCGACAATTGTAAACTATGTGCAATTCATCCTGTCTGGACTTGTAGAAACATTGACTATGATACGTCCGAGTGTGTCTTCAAAAACTATTGTCTTATAATGTAACATGCTGATATTTGTGTGATTTATTTCTGGTTAGCGCGAAAAGAGTAGTATCGTAGACGTATGCGAGATGTTTTAATTTTCTTGAAGGCCTATAATTTAATCAATTAAAGATAATTGGGAATTGGCGTCAAAAGAGGTCGACTTTTAGCTGGGGTTTCAACTACGCTTTAAGACTCAAGCGTCTTCATCATCGATGGAATCAAAAAATTGCTTTTCGAAAGAATACCGTTCAAATGTACGGCATTATAAGTATTTGACTTTACAAGCTTATGAGGCATTCCCCTACTAATCCTTCATTCCGCATGTAACCTTAAGGAGACGTTTGTCTTGGCAAAACACATCTTCATTCAGGTCAGACGTAGGTCATTTTGGACAAAGTGCACCATCATTTGTACATGCGTCTGTGCATAATTTTTGAACCCTCTTTCAGCATAAAAACAGATGACTTATCAACATTGTACCAACTGTACTGATTCTTTCAATGTGTCAGTTAGGTGTAATAAGTTTTTGAATAATCAATTTTATGCACTTGTTGCCTGATGAGGCATGGTGTATCTTTTGAGATTCTGGTCATTTTTTTTTGCTCTGAATTTCACTATTTTCGAAACTATTGTTGTCTTCCAAAAGGTTTTGCCCCTCGAGGGGATGATACTTCAACTAATGTGAACGGCGACGCCCATAGTCTGTCCCACGCAGTGACCGCAGCACTTGTGACTTGCGCGGGAATTAATTTATAATGGGCTGACTTGCGCTGTATCTACCGCATTCACTTCCCCATTGCCCTCCAGTCTCCGAGAGCAAAACAGTGCCCTGCCGACTGGAGGTTGGCTCGGACGCAATAGATGGTAAAGCTAAACGGCCTGTCCCCTGGGCCACACACAGAACGCAGTATCACTTTCAAAAGGTTCATTTATTTTTCACAGCTTAGTCAGCACAATTTTTATCAATTATTTTGTTTGATGCAGTTAAGGCAGTTTTGTGGGATTGTGATTTCTTGCAAAAACTCCTGTGCTTCTTTGGCGTTTCCAGGCAAAATACTTTAATAAAAAGCAACGTATATCGGCAGATCATCGTTAAATTTCGTATTTAATCGAGTGTATTGTAAACCTCGGAAGTAAGCACCGTCGCTGGAATTCTTCATATCTCTGATTTTGCCCGCAATTCAAATCGAAATGTCCAATAGATGGTAGCATTACCCTCCTGACACGCCTTGAACAAGTAAAAAATTATAGTCCTAATCAGAATAATACTTACTGGACTGCCATCCTATTACGGGTAGACTGATGTAAAATTATTAATCCATAAACGATACGACTGCACATTAAAAGAGGCAAATTTTCAAGTAAAGTTGGCAAAAAACCTCTCGGAACTCTGCTGATAGGCGTGGTTTTATGCTAACGGCTGATGTCATGCCTTCAAATACCGAATTTTCTCCAAAGCGAGGTACTGAGTCGGGATTTCCCTTTAAACCTGGCGTAATATGTCATAGCATTATAAACAGGGTGTATGACAAACTAAAGCTCACGGCTTTGAGGGCAGCTCCAGCTGATAACGCCGTTTTCTTAAGCTTGTAGTGACATTTAAGTTCGTTTTGTTTTAATGAGTTATACTACTTTTGTTAAATAACTTAGCACAACTTTGAATCAGACAAAGAACTAGCACGTGCATTTTGACCTGCTGACGTCTTTGTTCTTACTTAGTAGTTTGTAACTGTTGGGATACTTCTATCTTCGTTTCCCGGACAGCCTACTTACTGTGCCCAACTAATGGATTCATCACTTACAAGCTAATCATATGCCAACAAGTTTACCTGGTCTTGTCAAAAATTATGCGACCGTTTTTCAGTGAGAGGTACATTTATTGTGTCCTACTGATTGACTGAACTTTATGTTTTAGAGCCGCTGTTTGACAACCATCCATACTTAAACTTGGTAAATCAGAGTATTACTTTAATGCTCCAGTCTGTGCCGGCTTTTTTGAATTTGCGGCATGCTCACACTACTTGCAACTCAGCAGATTCATATCTGTGCATATTTGTGTTGATTTTGCAGTTCGTTGGTATTCCAAACTTAGGGAAGCAAACGATAACCGATAACAGCAGAAACCACCCATGCCTAACAAAGAGGGAAATTGGAAATGTTTGCAAAATTTTCTTAAACATTTTTGAAAATATGTAACGACCTCCTTATAGTGAAGGGTTCAGTTTTAACCAGCAAGTCCGTTTCTTACATCACAACTGAGATAACGAAACGGACGATAAAATCTTTTTCACTTCTTTGACTTTATTTCTAAACTAAGCTAGTTGCCAGTCACCAGAAAACAAGTCCGTGGTTCAGTGGTTAGAGGTGTTGAACTTCTAACCAACAGGTCGCAGATCAAGCCCCAGGTGTTTCACACTTCGATGTTGGGTATGTGGCTGGCTGGCGACGGCTAATAAGCCACAAATGGCCATTCTAATCTTCCTTGTCTTTGTCGGTAATGCTATTTTGTATTTTACATGTCTTATTCTTCTGTCTTGTCACCCGCTCAGTAGTGCTTTTAGTCCTTAATATTATAATTACTATGTTCGCCATTTTACTTGATTTGTAACAATATCAACAGTCCACATTTTTTGCTTGCGGACGAATGTGGCCTGCCATCTGGACTAGGGGGTCGACACATGAGCTTAACGGTTTTTCTCGAAGGAGATCCCATAAGTATTCTCTACATTCGTTAAAAGTAAAGCCCGTTTTAAGCACGCAGGATCTCTTGGGCGTCTGTCAGCGTAGTCTGGGAATAACGCAGCTGACGACATTTTGATTCGCTCCCGTATAACGAGCAGATAATATTGGTCAGAAGGAAATTACAGTCAAGGCAGATACGAAACTGTCACTCATGCCATAAATAGAAACCAAGTTTTGCAATAGTTCTGAGCTGCACAGTGTACAATGTTTCTTTCTAGTTGACAGGCATAGATGTCCTGGATTCTGTCAGTTTTTCCTGTTTCTGGAGACGAATAACAATTTGAAATGAGAGGAATGAACCTTCGTCATGAGCGACTAATTAAAATAAACAAGCCATTGGCTCAAAACGGCCTAAGGAACTATCAGGTACTGTAATTTTTTGAAGTTTAATAGGCGCAGCCTTCCGGAAAATACTGATGCTACTTGATAAGTACAATTATGTGGGGGCATAATTGGCTGCTAATCTAGATCAGCAGTTTGAACCCAAAATTGTAGTCAGGAGTTCAACTTCGCATTTTCTGCAAAAAATGTGTAGGCAGCCAGGATAGAGAACGAACGTTGTTACAAGTCAAAAGTCCAGACAACGAACTACAGTAGGTGGGTTAACTCATGAAATGTCAACCGAAATTCCGAAACGTGTTTTCGTTTCGAAAAGATTAATTAAGAAGGGTTGTAAAGCCGGTCAGCCTGCAACATAATTCTATAATATTTCAGTTACCTTCGGATGTCGACTTTAAAATGAACTTCGTTCTGGCTACATGCAAAAACTAAACTCTGCAATAAATGACCAAGTTATCCTCTTCCTTCGGGTATACGATCGGAAGAAGACGTTATTTTCGACCGAATGAGCAAAAGGGTGAATATTTGCATGCATGTTTTCCACGAAATATAATTGGACTTTAGGGGTATCGAATATCGATGAGAAAAATGCATGCTTCTTATGTAGTCATTTTTTACAGAATGTAGTTTTTTGTGTGCAACTAGAAGGAAGTTCAATCGAAAGCCGGCATCCTGAGGTTACTGAAATATTGTAGAAAAATTTTGCAGGCTGACTGGTTTTACAAACCCACTTAATTAATTTTTCAAAACCAAAACGCATTTCAGAATTTCGATTGACATTTCATGAGGTACTAAACTGTCACACCACACTAGGGTATAACAGGCCTAAAAATGCATGTTCATTTATCAGTCCTGAACGCCGGTTAGTTGTATGAAAGTGTAAATTCCCCCCATTTGCCGTTTTCTTCCTCAATTCCGATGCTGAATCACCGCAGTAGAATTGAATGCCCAAATGACAAAACTGGTCTCTGCGATTGTTCTTTTTTCTGACTTAATACGTTTTGTCGGTGCTCTGCATCTTCAAATAATATCTCCGGCCTTTCACCATTCACCAAGGCCGAATTCTGCGCACCAGACGGTCCTTTACTACGTGCATCTGTTTGCATCCACGTTCCATCAGGCCTATCCAAGGTCCTCCGTCTTTTTCTGGCCTGGGGACTCCGGGTTTTGTCCCCGCACTCGACCGTATCCCAAGGGGATTGACTGGTTTAACGCTCCCTGGGGAGGTTGTCGCTTGTAGGGTGTGTTTGAACATTCACGCGAGCATCATTGATTTCGAAATGCCGGTCAGTCCACAGTCCGCCTGTCAACCGCGTCTCTTTTACCTGTCCTGTTACTTGATTATCACCTGACCAAATTATCGCGTTGCGATATAACACGTGACCAGACGGAAGCAACGAAAGAACTTCGGCCCAGCCTCTCTGGGTCATTCCCGGTATTTGTCAGGCGGTTTCTCATAGGTAATTGCATTCTGCATTTCGCGGCGACGTAATTTTATTCACTCGGGTGTGATATAGAAAATTTGTATGCACTTGAAAATATATGTTTGAGTTTATTAAGGCATTGAAAATAAATAAGAAAAATTCATGTTGCAAAGTAGCTTGCTCAAATGCCGGCATACTGTAGTAACTAAGATAACTTAAGTTGATTTTATTGGGATACTTAGTATTTCAACGTTACTTAAATAATCTATTTGCATCGGGAGCGCATTTTTGTACAGATGTCATATGGGCTTCGTGCGCTTTTACAATGGG
>CACRXP010002297.1:0-13328 GCA_902702965.1 Spirometra erinaceieuropaei
GCGAGGAAGCTTGCAATCCGGAGGAGGGTCTGCGACTGGTTCGCCAGCAACAGCCGACGAAAACATGCGCACAAACTCCGGTATTGGCTGCACACGATCCAGAGTGACTTGAATAAGGGGAAGGTTGAGCAAGTGATTGAGGATGGGAGTACTGGAGCCGGAGCCGACCATCTCAAGCAGCGGCAGAGCGTGGTCCTCCAGAGGGGCGTGCAGCCAGGTTAGGTCAATTTCAACACCCCGACCGCGGACTGCGAAGTTGGATCGAGTTACAATCTGCAAGTACGAGAAAGATCAGTCGATAATAAAACTGTGTGGACTCGCGCGACACACGTGACAGACTCCAATTGTTGTCGTTCACTGATGGTGTCCGGGAATCGCCCTTTAATTTCCGCGGGTCCAAAGAAGTTAGGATTCGTGCCCCAGCAATCAATTCACAAGAGAAGGTCAAGTCTATTTTGTCTCAAGTTTCAAATTCATGCCGGACTCCATCATTGGAGAGTGAACTGTGTGCCTGCTCTACCGCACTGAGACTCAGTCGGTCGAGCTGGATTAGTCCCACAGCCGCCGCAGAACAGCTTGAGATTGAAAGAGGGAGTATGTCACGCAGAGGACCGCACAGACACCCCTCCTGATGCCCAACCACCAACTGGCCGGACTGTGCCAACTGGGCGCAAACAACAGAGTTGGTAGATTGGAGAGCGAACTCGAAAATCTAAAAAGTGCATTCCCCGGCCCATTAAATCGTCTCCTTCTCGCTCTTTCGAATGCTTAGACTGAACAATCCAGAGCATGCAGTGGACAGGAAGGAAAAGAAAAACAACCTTGTCAGTGATGTCGATTGCAAATCGAAGTCGATGACCAAATCTCTGCGCCTGGCCGCCATGAAAGATGGGATCGGGAAGGGTGACATTGCGACGAGCAACGCGGACGGACAGACAGCGAGGTAGCACTTCAGAGGCCAACACGCGAGAGGGATTGGACTTGTCACGTGGCATGTAAAGTCCGGCCGTGGCCCAGGCCAACCGAAGAATGAGACGGTACTTGTCAGCGCGGCTGAAGCAAAAATACAAGGCGTACATAGGCGGCAAGTTTAACTATCTAAAGGAAGCCATGTCATCTTGAAAGGGCAGTGGATAAGGGCACATGATGGTAAATTTGATAGGGTGGCGGGGAGTTGGTTAACCAGAGCAAGAAGTGCAGACGTACTCATGCGGTCGTCGTGACTGATCCGCCAGAATATGCATCGTATTGTTGTCGAGTTCGAGGGTGAAACTGTAGGTCAGATAGCCAGTGTAGAAACCCAGGGAGGCGGCACTCGGCTTGGCACCCGAGAGGATAGCCAGCAGGGGGATACTAGTTACCTTCTGATCTGCTAGATCTCGCAACTTACGGACCATGTTTTCGGGATCGGGGTATTGAAGAAGGACATTGGCCGGGGAGGCGAACCGTACAGGCCGCAGGAGGGCGACGGGTCGCAAAAACGGAGACTCCGAGTAGATGCCAAAGGCGTTGTTTACGGACAAGAGGAAGGCCAGGGCCTCCAGGGTCATCTGATCAGCTTCATTACACCGAAGGGGGAGAAACTGGGAGGTTAGGGCAGAACTGGGCGATCTGACCAGACCTGCGAACGAGTAAACAGGAAAGTGCGATCATTTGACACCCCCAGCTTTATAAACGTCGAAGACTGACTATGTGTAAGCGTGAGGGAGAGAACACTTTCATTTTTAAATGGGAGAAAAGGGAAAGGGCGCGCAAATCCCATGGCTAAACAGAAGCCAAGAATGCGGAATTCCATCTTTTGAACTGAGCGGGCATGCGAGAATTTCATTTTTTTTTCAAGGACGTGTCGGCGTGGTCGGTGTTCAGCGCCATTAATAATAAACTAGGAGAAGGGTCAAAGTCGGTGGTCCAAATATCAGCTTCGTGAGCGTCGCCTTTGCCATCCGTAACGACAATATGGGACGACTGCCCTGCCTACCGCAGGGCATCAACGACCGACTGATGGCCATGCGCCTACCTCTTCGGGGATCCAAATTCACCACCATCGTCAATGTCTACGCACCCACAATGACAAACTCTGACGAGGCGAAGGCCATAGCCTACGAAGAACTGCACGCCCTCCTGGGGACTGCCGAAGGCGGACAAACTGGCTGCCCTTGGCAACAGCCCTTGGGATGGCCTGTGCTGCCTGAAGGAGACTGCTGGGTCCCCACGGAATCACCGGTTGCGACGACGACGGTCTCCTCCTGTGAATCTACACAATACACAGACTCCTACAGACCAACACTTTCCGCCTCCCGAAGCGGAAGAAGGCTACCTGGATGCACCTCCAATCGCGGCAATAGCAGCTGCTGGACTACGTCCTCGTCTGGAGGCGAGTCAACAGGACGTGCTGGCTGCCAAGGCGATCTGCGACACCCATAGACGGACCGACCATCGCCTCATCTAAAAGATGAGGCTCCGATTGCAATCTCGCAGGAGATCAAAAGGTAAGCGACCACCAGGTAAGTTAAATACTGTTCTGTTGAATTTGCCTGCTCACTGTTTGCATTACAGCAATCAGTTAGCTCAGCACCTGGAGGAACTGCCGGCCCTGGTCGACAACACCACTGCAGAGAATCGGTGGTGTCGACTGCGGACTGCCCTCCACTCGACGGCTTTAGGCGTCCTCGATCGCGCACGTCGCCAACATGAGGACTGGTTCGAAGACAACGACGTCGACATTAGCATCTTGCTCGCTGAAAAGCAGGCTACATAGAGCCCACATGAACCGCCGGACAGCCACAAATAAGGCGGCCTTCTTCCGCTATCGTCGCATCGTGCAGCAGCGACTGAGAGAGAGAGAGATGGTGGACACCTGGATGACCTGCAAGACCTGTGAAATCCAGGGATATCCTGACCGCAATGAACTCAAGAATTTCTTCGTATCACTCAAGGCGATCTACAGCCCCACAGCTAAGGGAGCCGTGCCACTTCTCAGCTCCGATGGAACAATGCTTCTGACGGAAAAATCACATATTCTGAAGCGCTGGGCGGAGCACCTCAGAAGCGTCCTCAACCGCCCCTCCGCAATCTCCGAGGCAGCCATTGACCGAATACCCCAAGCAAAAACGAATGACGACCTGGATCTGCCGCTTTCTTCCACAGAAACAATCCGCGCCGTACATCAACTGTGCAGCTGGAAAGCACCGGGATCTGACACGGTTCCGGCCGAAGTCTACAGGCACGGCGGCATGGATCAAATCACAGCGCTATTCCAGGAGATGTGACGCTGAGGGCAAGCCCCTCAGGATTTCCAGGATGCACAATCGTCCATCGCTACAAACGGAAAGGGAACTGGCGACTCTATGATAACCACAGAGGAATCTCGCTGTTTAACATCGTCGGCAAGATCTTCGCTCACATCCTCCTCAACCGTCTCCAGGGCCATCTCGAACAAGGACACCTCCCAGAGGGCCAGTGTAGATTCTGCTGTCACCGTGAAACCATCGATATTATCTTTGTCGCCCGCCAGCCGCCAGACAAATTCCGTAAAATTGTAACCCACCTCTACACCACCTTCGTGAACTTGAAGAAAACCTTCTACATGGTGAGGAGCGAAGGACTGTGGAAACTCATGCAGAAATTCGGCTGGCCTGAGCGATTCATGCACATGCTGCATCGGATCCATGACGGGACGATGGCGTACGTCACGGACAATGGGACCGTCTCAGGAGAATTTGCAGTCACCAACGGAGTGAAGCAGAGCTGTGTACTCACTCCTACCCTCTCTACTCTTGCGGTTTCTGCCATGCTGATGGACGCCAATTGTGATGAGCACCCCGGGACCCGCATCTCCTACAGGATTGACGGGTATCTCAACAGCCCGCTCATGTAGGCCTCAACGCGTCTCTCCACAACCTGCTCTTCGCGGATGACTGCTTGCTGACTGCTGACATACAAGGACGCGTAGACCTCTTCGCCGTCGGATGTACGAACTTCGGACTGGCCATTTACAAGGACAAAACGGTGGTCATGCACCAACCGCTGCATACAATATTCCCCGCAATCCACGTCAACAGCACCGAACTGAAGATCGTGAACAACTTCACCTATTTAGGCAGCACCCTCTCACGCTGCATCAAAATCGACGACGATGTGGCCCGCCGGATTTCCATAGTCAGCCAAACATTCGGTCGGCTGCAAGCCTCTGTATGGAATCGCCGCGGTCTTCAACTGAACATAAAACTGAATACGCACAAGGCCGTCGTCTTGGTGACGTTCCTGTAACGGGGCGGAAACCTGGATCGGCCACTTCAATCAAGCTGGGAAGGTAAAACGCTTCTGATGTAGCAGGACAGGATCCTGAACACGAAAGTCTTGAAACGGACCGGAGATCCCGGCTACAAATAAACCCGAAAACTTGGGGAGATTGCGCACAGAACAGAATGGCTTAGAGAAGAGAAGTGGAGACTGGAACAGCCATCCATGAGGCCAACCGGATCGCCGCTGCCAAAGCCACTTGTGAATCCACCGCACAGAGACTGGCGAACCAGTGCTTGGAGCACCAGCATACATAAGACGTCCTCGCCTCAACTGTTCCCACTGCTCACGCACATACACTCACAGCATGGGCCTATTAGGCCATATGCGTCTCCATTAAAACCGGCGATAGAACACCGTCGGCTACAACATACCATCGCGTCTCTCCTCACCAGAACCTACACCACACATGACCACACCCAACGTCACACAAGACAATCACACCATTGGCACCTCTCACGTAGATGGGGGGTGTGGTCCTCGGCTAATTATCCATGTGGCCCCTCTGTTGTATGTGCGATCCGAGTCTGAGATTATTACAGTGCGCCAAGTGTCGTTGCTTAGAAGGTAGCCAACTGACGGGATAACATGGACCTAGCAGTCAGTCCAGTGTGCGTTTTTGTGGAGTGACCGACTGGGGGACAGCGAGTCAAACTGCAGCGGCTCGATCTTAATGTGGCCTCTACGGCACTCGCACTCCGTGGGATCCGAGTCCCCCCTTTTTTTTGTGTAAAATCCTGGTCGGTGCACATTGCAGACCAAGGGATGTGGTGACAGGCCCAGATGCGGGTTTACGCCGTGTCAGCCACCTGCGCCCTCTCCTGCCTTCGGTCTTCTTGACTCTGTCTTGACACCGGTCCAGGTGAGGGGGAGGAAAGAGTACGGTAGATGCTGCGCAAGTCTACTTCCACTATAAACTAACTCGCGCGCAAGTCACCGTGCCTGCTCTCACCTTACTGTAGAGCACACGGTGGACATCGTCGGTTGCGAAGGTCAAAGCGTCACAATAAGACTCCCGTTGCGTATACATACGTTTGCTGCCGCCGCCGCCGCCGCCATCCTGATGAGTCGTAGTAGATGGAATGACAACTTCAAAGAAAATTTAGTCTTTTTGTGTCTGTACCCAAGGCGGTCAAGTTTATAGTCTACGAGACTCGATCTACGAATACGTGCAGAATACACTACTTGAGATGGTATGCTACGTGCTTATAGGGTCAGTGGCTGAGCCAGCGGGGCTAACTTATTCTTCTGAAAACCTGAGCGGCACGCCTCTCTGAGCGGCACGCACAAAAAGTGCGTTCTCATCGCCAACATGGATGTACCGGCATTTCCGTCACTGGTAGTCTTTACACTACACGGGGTCAAGGCAGGAAATGAGGAGAGATTGTGGTAGATGCTGCGCAAGTCCACTATTACCATAAACTAACTCACGCGCAAGTCACTTTCCTTGCGCTGACCCTGCCGTGAAGCACAGGGCGAACATCGTCGAGACCGACGGTCGAATTGTCGATGTCATAACCGCGAAAACCATGTACAGTAACCTCGTAAACCGAGAGCTTCAGCTCATACCAACATTCACTCTTGAAATCCTGTCACAAGAGAGATTTTGAAAGGGCGAAAGAGTCCGAGGAGAACCAAAAATTTGGCAACGGAAGTGCATGAGGATTATGACGATCAAAAATAAGAACTTAAAAGCGGGAGAAGTTGCTCACTGGCGGCATAGTCGACAAATCGCCCCGGACTAACTGCATTCGGGTTCAGTTTGATTGACGGGTCACCGTCTGGCTTTAGTTCCATGGGTTCCTCCTTGTTTCCCGTGATGCTGACAGCTGCCTGTTGGATGGCAGTAGGTAGTTTGAAGCTGCCGACAGCAGACACCCTGACGATAGGAAAACGGAGGTTGGAGGTGACAGAAGCGGCGCTGTTAGTTACAAGAATCGGATTGACGGTCGATACATATCGCCGTCTGGATTTACTTCCATAGATTCCTCCTTGTTTTCTGTGATGCTGACAGCTGCCTGTTGCATGGCAGCAGGCAGTTCGAAGCTGCCGACGGTAGACACCCTGACGGAAGACAGACGGATGAGTAAGTTGGAGATGACAGAAGCGGCGCTGTTAGCTACAAGAATCGGATTGACGGTCGATCTTGATGTCTGGTAGTTGGCAGTATTTGTCTCCGTACTGAAGTTGAAGCTCTTGTGCGTCGCCTAAAAAAGTAAGGGGTGAAGAGGAAATAGGATAAAGCATACTTATTTTCCACGTGTGAGGTTGAAAGTCTACAGTAGATCTGGTGCGCGCGTACGAAGTTGTAAGGAGAAGGAACGTGGGCTGCTGAGTAACCGACGGTGAGTGTGTGTTTAGACAAGAAGCCAGCTTGTAATTGTGCGGCAGACACAAACGTGTTGTTCTCAGATCCGTTAGCGATCTCCCCCAATCTCAGCTATCTCCCATCATCCAGTCGACCGGCTCGGACAGTCGACAGGTGCGCGGGGCAGGGTAGAGCGAATGACGTCGACCCTCGGTGCATAATCCTCATCATAAACAATATAAGGCGCTTGGAGATAATCACGGTGCGCTAGATGCCTTGGCTTGGGAGTCTGCCGGCTGAAGAAACAACTCGGGCCTCGCAGTCAGCCCAGTGCGTCTGTGTGGAAAGGCCGACGGGTGGACTGAGAGCCAGGCTGCAATGACTCCTTGACGTGGCCTCCCATTCAACGGGATCCGAGCCGTGTGGTGGCACGCGTTAAGGCGCGGGTTTTCGTCGTGCTAGCCATCTGCGCCCTCTCCCACCTCCGGTCTTCTTGACTCAGTCTTGACACCGGGTTCAGGTAAGCGAAAGGGGTGGAGAGGGTGCAGTAGATATGCGCAAGTCTACGGTCAGCATAAACAAATTCATGCACAAGTCACCGTCTCTGGTTCCACCCTGGCGTGGAGCACACCGTAGGCATCCTCGGAAACGACGGTTGAACAGTCATCATTGCAGATGCAAGAACTATTTCGAAGAGTGCCCGTGAAGACTGTCGTGGGAATAGCGAGGTTGGTGTCTCTAGAGCTTTGGTATTTTGCTAAATCGCTCTTAAAAGTGTTGTCTGACTACTAACATTTACGCAACCGGACTTGGCACAATCAACATTCCAGCTCATGCTCTACCAGAAAGCACTCGCGGCTTATGGACAAAACCGTATTTATCACAAGACGGTTGTTAAGAAAACCACTGCCACCCCTGCACGAACTCCATGATGACGCGGAAAGTGGAGGGTGTCTTGGTCAGTGCTTTTGCAGACAGCAGGACGATCAGAATGCAAGGTTTGGCCAAATTGAAACACAGGGACTAGTCACCGCGGTCGCAGAACGACGCCAATAATGGAAACTGAGTCCACACACAGCAAACTTCAAGGGTGCTTTCTAGACATCCGAAAACGCAAGCGGTGGTCTGCGACGACCGCTTAAAACAAACCGCTCCCCTCACAGCGGTCAAGAAATTTCGAGGAACCATCTGACGTTGGGCACAAGCGGCGACATTGCAGGGAAGGAGTTTAAATCCCCCAAAAGACGCAACCCATAAACTAGTAAGGACAAACCAGGGCTACGATCACAATGTCTCAGTTGTTCCAGCGAGGCCAGTTGGGGCTTGGATCTCTGGGACAACGATGGTGGGACAAGTGCCTAGTGGCTCGACCTCCGAGTTGGTTAGGACAACTTCGAGAGAAGCTGGTCCTCTGGAAGCTGGCCCTGCCCTTCCAAGAGACTTACCTGGAGCATATCATCTCATATAAAATCCCAAAATTCTGGTTATAAGCCCAGTTTCTGATCAACCAGGATATCCACGGATGGCGTGCAGTGGGACGGTATTCAACGAAGTCTCTGCATAAAAGAAGCAGACTTTACGTCTGACGACAGTGTTCCGGCCAATGGAACCATTTTCGACTGCCGGGGTCAAGCTTTTGAACTTCGATGGACATAATTTCGGTATGCACCTGCCGGTTGACAGTTCACCGAGACTGACTTAAGATATGAACCCTCTGACGACCAATAAATAAGCAGAAGGGACCGCAATTCCCCAGCGAATGGTCAATCTGTGGGCTCGTAATAAAATGACGTTGCAATGCGCATGGCAAGAAAGATATATAATTATAAAGACGAGTGTTGGCTTTAAGATGAGATGTCCACTAGTAGTACTGTTTATGGCAATTGCTTTTTCCAAATGAAAGGGAAGTCTCTCAGAGGGTCCGTAGCAGTAACTGATACCTGCTGTCATCCGAGGGGTGACTCAATTTCAATTCGTGTTTGACGACATGAACCCAGCTACAGTAATGCATAAAAGAAGAAAAGTCAGCAATAAAACCCAGCAAAGAATCGCTGACCCAGCAACGAAGGCGTTGTGAATTATCGACTTTAAGTTATAAGTGGCGCACCAACCATCGTGAACGATGATGTCTACCGTGTGTCCCACCACATAGCAGGTGTTAGACAGACTGAATTGGTCTATTGTGACAGCAGACTTACGCAGCACCTGCTGCGCTCTCCCCCCTCCACATGTGGAAGGCCTGAAGAGATCCCAACACGGCGGATTTCGTTGGTGCAGCGCAACCGGCCTCCAAGGTTGCCAACAACGTGTTCGCTGATCGACGCAGACAGTTGGAATGGCTCCTAATGTACCTAAATGCACTTATCAGTAAAGAGATCATGTTTATCAGGCCCTACTTTCCCTTAAATGTGGCGGGGGTAAAAGAGGAATGGTGAGCGCGATTACGCGATACCCCGGAGACGGCCCACATGGAGTGCCGGGGAGCTCTTTCAAACGGGCATCAAACTGACATGAATAAATCGGCATAGTATTATGCTACATAGGTATCCTAGGCACATGTGCCCAGCATACAGCTGGCATAACCAGGGCGGCACTACACTAACGTAAACATGGATATGCCGAAATTATGTCGACATGATGCCAGCATTTTCATTAAGGCAAGGTCAAAGAGATCTCGTATCTCGAGACACGTAGGTCAACGTGTTAAATCGACTTGGCACTTAATATATTTTCGACTACAACCGATGCGCTCTTGAGCACTAAGCAGCGTTTTCTGACTTCGCTTACATGCAACAACTGAAAAGAGAAGTCTGGCGCAAGTGATAGCAATGAACAAACTTCTGGTACCCATCTATATTTATTGAACTAACAAGAGGGGAGTGATTAAAAAACGCGATATGCGGACGGGTCTCACAGTACGGAATAGTGATTGGTCGAACATCTTTATGCGAGGCCGACAGCTTCTGAGACTATTCCGTAGTTAAAATTTTGTGAAATTATGTTCGAATGATACTTTCAATCAATGGGACACCCCGAAGATGTCATTAATAAAATCGGTTAAATGAGAAAACTGGTCCAATAAGAAGTTATTATATAGTTACCCTCTGTGAAAGTTCCACGCAGCTCACACACAATGTAGTTAAAATGTAGTTAGTATAGTTAGCCAGCTAGTCGCTTAGTAAGTATAGTTAATTAGTCAGTTATTTAGTTAGTATAAGTAGTTAGTTGGTTAGCTTAGTTAGTTAATTAGTCGGTTAATAAGTCAGTGATTTGGTTAGTTATTATAATAACTAACCAAATCACTGACTTATTAACTGACTAACTGTATACAGTTAGTCGGCTAATTAGTTAGTTCTATAGTTATTTAGTCGGTTAGTTAGTACGTTAATTAGTTAGTTAGTTGTTTTTCAGTTAGTTGGCATCGTTAGTATTGTTAGTGCCGATAGCATATAGTCACCCCTTACGAAGGTTTTCCGCAGTTTGCCAAACTCTCGATTTTTCCCGGCCTTTGGCTTCCAGTGGTCCGTGCAGAAACGTCATCCGGGTAGATGTGGCGATGAGGATGTTCCACTCAGTAAGCCTACTTAACTGCTAAATTGTACGATAAATGGTCGATATTTAGGACAGGCAGTTGGAAATGCCATTATTCAAAGGCAATTTGTAATCGCATTATCACTCTGATTACCATATTCCTCTGCTTCTCTAGCATGATATACTATGCCATTTATTAGTTATAACTAAGCAACGTTTTATTTGCCCGTCTACGTCTTGGTTTTTTGGTTGCGCGCTCTATCAGATTTCATCCGCAAGTGCGTTAATTAACAGATTCCCAGTCCGATAAGTCCAACCTTCGATACTTTTCCACCTATCTCTTTCGTCATACATAAGTGCTTTTGTGGTTTTAAAGTTCAACTTCTTATTCCTGTTTTCCACACCCACGTTTTGCGTACATACTTGCACCTACCGAGTTTCTAACGTTTTCGTTAGTGACTATTTTTCTATCGTTCTTTTTTGTCAACCTGGTTATAACATCAACGCCCAGTTATACGCTGCCTCTCGCATTCCAATAAACTGCTTGTATTTTCCATCCGTCGTTTAATACTTACCACTTAGTCCTGCGTCTGCATGCGGATGCCTGTGTAATAAATATATTACGTACGAACGCTCAAGAACCGGAGTCTCTGACCAAGAATCGGTAGTTATACTCACGCGCGTGTGATCCTCAGTTAGTCCCCCTCCCCGAGTACGCAGGACGTTACAAGTTAACGAATCCCCATTCAGCCAGGAATTGATAAGTTAGTAATGAAGCCTTAACTATGGGCTTGACGCACAACACCCGACTGCTCACTGGGATTTGACTGGTTCTTTATTTTTATCGTCCTGCTGCGTATAGTAGCTTTGATTGCGTGTGCAATATTGCACACATTAGCAATGCGTGGGGTCGCCTTTGACACTCCTTGCTGCATGCCAGAGCATGCCATACCATCAGTGATGTTTCTGGATGGGCGATCAGGGAACGAACACATAGGCGCCGACTTGTGAACGCCTTCGGATAGCCGTTCCGCATTAACTGGTCGCGGGGATATCGGGGCTGACGTGCTTTTCGTCCGGGTTACTGAAATGCGTCTTAATCCGACTAAAAAAAGGTCTTCACACCGTATCGTTTGTAAAAAGTGGGGATGTGGGTGGTGTTCATCCCCTTCCTGCAGAACGTTTTTTTCGTTTTCCTCGTTTTGATTTCGCCTGACGAGCACATCAAAAAAGGCAACTGCCGTTCCTTTTCCGTTGCCGCCTTTATCTCTGACGATGGACGATGAAGAAAGCTCAAAAGAATAATGGAATGCCTCCGGCGATCGAACAGTCTTCTTCTCCAACCATACATCTTGAATGCGAACATCCGTCCCATTTAATGTGCACTATTATCGCGTCCTTGGATAGCGCATAAAAAATTCATCTGACGAAGTCATCAGTATGCCAGCATCATAAACATGTTAGGAACCCTCGCCGAAATCGTGAGTTAATACAAATTTGCATACGTAACAACTGATCTCGGAACCGATTGTCCACCAGTAGCTACTCCGGCTGCAGAAATTCCTCCTTCATGCGGAGGGACGCGGTAACTGGATTTCTTGGAAAGTCCGCTGGGACTATGTGAACGTCGGGGGTGTGTCCGATCCTATCAACTCCAGTGCGTGGAGACGCTGATGGATCTACTGAATTTCCTTTATAACTCGCGGTAGTTGTTCCCGTGTGTCGGCATTCTGAATCTGCACATTTCTCGGTGGGTTAACCATCTGCTTCTCCTTCGTTCGTTTTCCGCGATCGCGGCAGAATTGACACCTCAATTTTATTAACATTGCCGACAAAGTCAAGGGGGACTGAAAGGCCATTTTTGGCTTATTAGCCGTCGTCAGCGAGTCATACCCAACCCCGAGGCGTGGAACACGTGGGACTCGACCCCGTGACCTGTTGATTAGAAGTCCAACGCCCCTAACCACTGAGCCACGGGCTCGTTATCCTGTCGGCTGCGATCGGGAATGCATAATGGTAGAGGGGCGCTGGCCGATCGTGTTACGGAACTCATCCGTCCTGTTGGCTGCTGGTTGGACACAGCGGTAGGAGTGAGTCCCGTAAGACGATCAGTGAGCGCCCCTCTTCCGCCCCGCAAGCTGTTGCACAGCGACGCCTATGGAGTGTTGCTAGACACGCTTGGCATCGGGGGTCTGTCGTAATTGCCTGCTGGCAAGGTGTTTCAGTACAGCTTTGCTTCTTTATGCCTTAAAGACCTTCAGAGTAGATGTTCAGCAGGTGGACCTACTCGGCAAAATTCTCATTCGTACAGTTCCAACTCTCACTCGCTGCTGCGCTCGAGGACTTTACGCACAACAACCAAACTCTAGTGTCTTCATTTATACCCATAACTGTTTTGCGTTTTTATAAGACCAGGAAGTTGTCTCAGCTGCTGTGACATGAGAAGCGGGGCCTTCCAGTAGATTCAGTGCACGGGTAAAAGTAGAACGAAAAATTTTGGTTGACCAACCCATAACCCGGTTTCCAGGGGAGGTTTTACGGCACATGAGGGCAAAGCCAGTTGCATACGACAAACAGATTTATCCCTCCAAAAAATCAATCGCATACACTGGTTTATGGGGTTGCGCTTCAGAATTGATGCAAATACTAGAAGTCACAGTGGAATATGCGTAACCAATCTTGCAATACGGTCCGGACCTGATAGCACCTTACTAGCCTCCGTCCAGCCGTATACCTGCAGCTAAGATTTGCGGACTTCTACAGATGTGCGACAGATAATCTGTATTGTTGGCTGGGTAATGCTTGCGGCAATCATCCCAAGGAACTGTTGGACGCAGTGTGTCCTCAGCGACTACTGACAAAAACCAGTTAATCACACAAATGCCTGCGGACCAGGCTTACGGGACACTAAGGGCTGACCGGTCAGCCCTGGGCGAGTATAGGCGACCAACCCGCATAAATGTCGATGCCGACCCCTCTTGAAATACCCTGACAAGGCAGGCGGCTTCCTGCCAACGACATCCCCCACCCATTCAGAGATTGTTTACTTTGCGATGCTAGTTGATATGGATGAACTTGTCCGCGTACTGAGCGCGGCTACGCAGATGCGACCAGACTACTAGCATATGGCGAATGCAGAGAGTTCCGGCAAGAACGTCGATAGAGCGCATTCTGTGAGGGGCACGAT
>CACRXP010002300.1:0-13224 GCA_902702965.1 Spirometra erinaceieuropaei
AGTCTATGTAGCGGGAAGCGTGTCTGTCTTAAACTACGAACTCCTAATACAAATAGGTAGTGTTCTGCGTTCTCTTTTATAAAATCATGCCATTAGATCTGGTAAAATAGTTCATTTAAATCAAATACGCGTCAGTCTTTGCTAATCTCATCGTTATGGCTCAAGTATAAATCACGCAAGCTGGATGTCATTGGTTCAAAGTAGATTACTTCAAGTCATACTACTGGGCATGAGGCACAGAACGTGCTTTCAATAGTCCCGAGTCAGAATGGTTTGACAGATTCAAACTGAATCCCAAAAGTAGTTTAAACCGTGCGGTATTCTGCCAAAGAAAAAACATCAGAAATTGTCATTAAAAATTATACACCGAAGATTTATTATCGAACTAAACGGTTTATTGAGTACGGAAGAGATGTGACGCGCACTTGCTGCGTACACATATATATGGCGCAAAATCAGGTCACGGATCACAAAATAACAGCTCCTATCCGCCGATAATTCCGGAGAATGGTAAGTGTAGGATAGGCGAATAATGACAGTGCGAGCTTACGTCATAATTTGATAAGTTTGTAGCGACAGTTCGACCGTCGTTGTCAACGATGCCCAAGGTGTGATCACAACAGGGTTAGAGCAGAGACGGTGACTTGCGCGTGAGTTGGTTTTTTGGTAGCATCAGGCGTGCGCTGCATCTACCGCACTCTCTCATCCTCCACTTGGATCCGGCGTTTGGACAGAGAGAGAGAGTGCAGATGCTTGGTACGGCGAAAACCTGCACCTAGGCGCGTCACCATACCTAACCTTGATTTTACACAAAAAGACGGAGGGGATGGTTCGGATCTCGACTGAGAGGAAGTGTCTTAAGGGCCATATTAAGAAGGGGCCATCGCAACCGGATTCTCAGTCCACCGGTCGAACGTTCCACACACAAACATATTGCGCTGACTGTAAATTTTTAGGTAAAATCTCACTTAGGAACTTTTAACGTCATGGCCTTTAGGGGACTGTGGTAGTCTCGAACGCGTCAGACTGTTTATGGTGAGGAATTATGCTCCGAGAGTCGACCTCACTCGCTCTGCACTTTTCCCTCCACCTGTCGACTGTACGAGTTGGTCAATCAACTGATGATGAGATTGAGAGAAGTGTCTGAGAGAGCTATGAATAATCCATCTACGCGTGCTACGCATACGACCTGACACTCCAAATGCGGCAGACTGTTAGGACATCTCAGGTAACAGGGGAGCCACAGGGAGAGGAAGCCGAAGAAAACACTTCTCACTTACCTGAGAGATGCCTACGCTGTATGGTTTCGGGTGTCTTCATACGTGATGAATGTATTGATGGAGAGATACGTGCTGAAGCGGCCTAGTTCACGATGATTTACAGCTGATTTTCGTGAGAGCGCCAGTTTCCGAGTAGGCCCATACGATGTTTAACGCATATCGGAGTGCTAATGCTACGACCACGTTGGCGTTTGTCAGCAATAACCCCTTCTTTCATAATGTATTTGCGAATTTAATAAATACTGCATCACTCGATTCGTCCACGTACTAATTAAGAAATTTATAGTTCTCCTTATTCCCTGAATATCGCTTTAAAAATACCATTTTAGACCCTTTTAACTAAAGTTCGCTATTTTTAGTTAACGCGTGATCGATGAAGAAATGTGCACTTAGCTCAGCCCATTCTTTAAAAATATTTTAGGACTGCCCAACACAAATAATGACAATTTAATAGACCGAGGAAACAAAAATGATTGTTCCGCGGGAGACCAATTAGTCTTCAGTGACTATTTACTGTCTAGAATTAAAGCACCCCTTCACTTTTGGCGTCCTGCTGATAACTGGACATGCTGCCAGTGGTATAAAGGCGTAAATTGAGCAAACCGCTTAGTAATGAGCTGTGCATGGCTAAAGTGAACGATACCCTTCCTTTGAGTAACAAAATGGAAAAAGACGTTATTTTTTACCGAAAGAATAGGAAAATAAATATCTTTATGCATGTTTTTCATAAAATATAATTGGATGTTTAAGGGCAACGAAAATTAGTGAAAAAAAGGCATGGTACATAAGTAGTAATATTTTCAGAGTATAGTTCTTGCATGCAGTCGAAACGAGGTTCGTCCGAAAGCCGGCATCCTGTGGTAACTGAATTATTGTAGAACTATACTGCAGGATCATTAATTTTAAAACCCAACTTAATTCACCTATTCGAAACGAAAACGCATTTTAGAATTTTGGCTGACATTTCATGAATAAGCCCACCTTCTGTACCTGTCAGTGCTATTTAATCATTGTTGTCTTTGACCCGCCTAGTAAGATGTGCCCTTTTGAGCCCTTTTGTTCCTATAACTTCCCTATCGGCGAAGAGAAGCAAAAACCTGTTTGCTTTATTAAACCATTTCTTAACCAATGCAAGGACATAGAAAATACAGTGATTTCTCGGAAAACGTTTTGAACATCTATACTTGCAATGCAACATGTCGACAAACCTCCATGCCTAAAATTACACTAATTCATTAAGAATGCTTAAATGTGAACCTCACTAAAGGACTACTGCCAAACATTTTTCTATTAGTGTTGTCATATTTTCTGATGTTTGTATGGACTGTGCTTTTGTACATCGATAATAAAAGTTTATCACATTACCACCACTTCTTATATTCTCGGACTTTTTCGTCCTTTAAAAATGGGTATTTTTGCGCAACATACTATGGCCTTTGTTGCTTCTCTTAAGTATTCAATTTCCTCAGGTTTGATCCCTATTAGTTCGCATATTGGGTTCATGCATAGGTGTTGACTTGCGAGTGATTAACAGCCATTCATAAATTTCATCTGTCTGGTCGCGTACCGTAGTTAATATAAGTACTAAAGGTTTGGCACAAGCGAATTCCCTTCAATTTACTGATTACTCGTCAAATATCAGATGAAGCGTCAACTAGGACATATCACGCTTATGCCTGTTCCGCTCATGCCTTTGGTCGACGAGAAAATACCCTCCTGTCGACATAGTTCAAAGGCTTGTTTTTCAATCTTGGTTATGGCCAATGTTCTTTCTGATAGATTATTTTCCAAACGGTCAGAATGAATTCATAAATTAGGTCTAATTTAAATTTGCAGACAACGTAGACTTAAATCGGTTTTTCGTGGCATACCATGGTCATGAACGTTTAATGCATCTAACAATACCGCCGTGCAGTTTGAGGAAGACGCAAAATCCATTTAAAAAAATTACGCTGCCAAGCACCTTAACTGATTTAACCAAGGCAGATTAACGCACCTATTTACATTTAAAACTAACTTGCTTTTTAGACGCTCCAAGGCAAAAAAGACGTGTCAGTTGGCCAAAAGCCGCCATTTTAATTCCTGAATAGAAGTCAAAAAATTCCTCCAAAAATTGAAATCATACAGACATCCAACATGCCGCATAGTGTTTTATCTTCCCAGCAGTTAAGCGGCGGAAAATTTATATTCGACCCCGAGTTTGCAAAGTAATTAAACCATATTTGAACAAAATCAAAGTGCTTGAAATATCGTTATTCTTGATTTTTTCGTTCTGCTAAACATACATATGAATACCCTCATTAATGATTTAAAAAAGTTGAACGAATATACTCGCCAGTCTAAAATGTTCACCCTTCCTTCAAGGATGGAGGGAAGTATTGCCTGCCTCTCTCCAGATTAATAATGCCCATGGACATAAAGAGGACATTTATGTCCTTCAGCGAAACTTAATTACAGTCGGTATTGGTGCATAAGGGTTCGGCCAGATATGCCCATCCATGTCTACCCTCTGGAACAGAATTTTCCATACAAACTCCAGAGTATCGAGGTAGGTTAACAAACCTTGCCTACAGTTCCGAATAAAATAGGATGCCAAGTCCTAACTGTTTTATAAGACAAGGCATTTTGCGCAAAAAATAATCGAATTGGGCATAATTTTGTCCTCAGAATAGTGCCCTAGATGGTTCAGAAGACAATTTGTCATGATCTTCAGAACATCACATGACACTGACAGCTTAGCATGAGGGAGAATAGACTACCATCGGGGAAAAATAGTTTATCGGATTGGATTTTCTGACTGGATCAGTCGGCTAGCACGAAAAACTTGTGTACGTGAATAAGCTCAGGGTTTCGGTTTTAGAAATGCGAAAAACCGTTTAACCTTATGCTACTGTCAATGACTATACCCACTTTGACGTCAATCTTCAAACATCGTGCTGGGCAGATTTATTCCAAATGCCTGCTAACGACCTGATGTGTGAAGGCCAACGCAAACCAACCATTGCAGTGTAATTAACAGGCTATTCGAACAACCATTGTAAGGTAGTTTGGTAAATGAAGTGGGCACCAGGTCGCGTAGGGCACGCGTAGACGGGCCAGCCTTCTTTGTCAGCCCAATCCAACACCGGTCGTTTGACAGTCTCGAGTAGAATTCCTAATATAATTAATCGGACGTCCTAAGACCCACCAGGACGCGCCATCCGCGCGTCCGTTACCACTATACTGATTTGGCGACCCATTTTGCAATAACGGAACGCAGAGCGGGCCAACTTCGATCATTCACCTGTTCAAAAAAGCCTTTCCGTCGGCTAGTATCGTACATACCGACCAGCCATCACCCGTAAAACCCCTATAACCACCTGTCCCGTAAGACAGGCTGTTTTAGTTAGGCGGACTTTTTTGGGTGCCATCTCCAGATTGTTACAGTTTCTAATTGTGCGGCCTTTTAATACCGTACAATATCCGTTTATAAAACGTCCTGTTCCTGCATTTTCAATGTGGCTGCATTTTCATATGGTCTACTTTTAATACCTTAAAGAAGTGTATGATTTTCCGTACGGAGAATATTCACGGCTTGTAGTTTGGAAAACCTAAACGAAAGTGGAACGGCGGGTCGGGTTCAAAATTATTCGGGGCTTGGAAGAGTTTTTGAAACCGAATTATACACACTTTGAGCATAAAATTCGAAGAAGACGCAGATGTCTACCGTATGAGCGAGAGAATGAGTATTTTTATGCATGTTTTCCATGAAATATAAGTTAATTTTTAGGGCATCGAAAATCAATAAAAGATTCATGGTACATAAGTAATCATTTTCCACAGAGTATAGTTTGGTATGCAGCCGGAAGGAGGCTTGTCTCGAAAGCCGTCATCCTGTGGTAATTGAATTATTGTAGGACTGTGCTGCACAATGATTAGTTTTACAACCTTACTTAATTAATCTTTTCGAGAAGAAAACGCATTTAGGTATTTCGGTTGACATTTCATGAGTTAACACCCCTAATGTATCTTGGTAAACATACCACCCCGTATATATAACGAGATCATTTCTTCCACGAAAGTAACTTGCACTTTTCCTCTATTATGGATTAGGTTGTGATTAAGACGAGCCTAGAAATATCGCTGAATAGTTCATAATTTTCATAGTATCAAGTCGATTACCCATTACGTCAGACCATGTACTACGTGCTTGTTAAAATCTTAAAAATAATATACGGCTGGAAGGTTTTTACCAAAGTAGCCGGTGTTTGAGCGTTGCTTTGCATGTACATTGTCTTCTGGGTCACATTAGACGAATCATCCAACCATAAAACCTCATTGTCGAATGAAATGAACACTGACAACAAAATTCAACAATGATTATGCTTCTGATCAATTATGAAACCTTCTTTGATAAGTTACCTTTTTAAGGAGTGCTTTAATACTGCCCCCTTTGATGAATGTCCGTTTACTTTGTATTTTTGCACAATGGGGCCAAAAAGAATTTGATACTCTTGACCGCTTCTTAAGCGTTGCTATAAAGTACTTATATCTGCTTACTGGAATCACAAGAGCGTGCCTTTCTCATCTTATTGTGGCCATTTTCGCCATCCTTTCTCACTTCAAAGCTCCGTTCTATGATCGTGAATGCATAGCAGAGTGTCCGTACAACTATGGATATTTTCCTGAAATTATTGATGTTTTGCATGTTCCATTTCTAGATCCTGTATGCGCAGAAGGTAAACCACACGAAAAGCAATGTTTCATATGTTCAAAACGGAAAATAACTGTTTGGTGGTAATTTTTTCTGTAACAACCTATGCGACTTTCCAAATGACAAAAGATTTTTGGTCCCATTTGGAGAAGGGTTGACTGTGTGCAAGTCGATAGAATATCTGATTTTCTTAAAATAACCTGTGTATCAGCAGAATGATTCCCAATGTTAGCATCAGAAACAAATCAATTTTTGAGTGCGGCAAGCTCTGTTTAGTAGAACTACCGAGATTAAATTATTCTCCTCTCAAAGTGAAACGCGCTCAGATTCTCAGCCAAAGTCTAGGACAGGAATTAAGGTAGGAAATTGCCTGAATATATCACATCACCAATTTTAACTCAAATCTATGAAAATGTTGCTTGATAAAATTACGCAGACACATTTTCCGCACGAATAGAGTGCATTTTCTTGAGGGGGCTGGGTGAGTTAGCAAAGTGCGCAACGTTTAAGTCGCCCGAAAATTCCCTCATCAGTTTTTCCCATCAGCTTTCATGAGACGGGTCACGTCCCGTAAGTTCTGCACTGAAAAGTTATCACAAAAGGAATATTTCTCCTTTTGAAAGTAGTCTATCTTTGTCTCTGTCTCCTTAAACACCGTGTCACCAGACCTTCTTACCATGTTTGTTAGAAGATGAAGGGTGACATCGATCATGAGCCGCGGAAATGGAAGAATCGGGCATAAAGATGTCTTTTAAAGATGTCTGTCGCAAGCGACTGCATCATATTCAGGACAAACTGCGTCTAGAGTGTTCAGTTGCACAGAGAAGGCCTTATTCTCCAGCATGACAAGACAAGGCTACACACTGCAAACCAAACCCAACAAAAGATAAGACCTTGCAGACCTTCCGCATCATTCATACTCACAGGCTTTGCATCTGCGGATTTCTATCTGTTCCGATTACTAGACATTGTGTCTGCAAAAGTGCCGTTTGGCCTTACGTTAGCCAACTTTGTGCATTAAAAATAACTGGTACTGTGGTCAACATCTTGAACGTCACTCGATTTCCCTCTGAAATACACGCACGTCTGGTAGCTGCGGAATGCTTTTGAGAAAACGCATGTTTATGGTAACGTCTCTGCCAAAAATAATGACGAAACCGTTTTCCTTCAGCCAATCATTTCCAATTGCCCTGACTGTTAAATGTCAGATAGGGCATTTTTTATTTGATGATGAAATCAACTGTTTTCCACATCGAAGCTCACAAACAATAAAATGTCCTCGCTTCAGTGATTCACTGTCCAATCTCCCCCTAAATATAGACCCCGTCATTGTTTTCGCCATGGTTGCAGACTATGTATGCCTGCCGTCGGGGTAAACACAACACAATGTTGGCTACAAAATGTTTCGAAATTTTTAGACAAAGCAGATATTTCGCAGTTTATTTTAGCCCTTGAGTGCTATTTAGGGGTTTACTAGAGGCAGCTACTTTTCAAGGTCAGTTATGGATAAGTCGTACTTTTGTCTATTCACAATCGGTGGAGATGTAACATGATGGACTGATGTTAATGCCGAAAATTCAAGAGTACTTAAGAACGCATATGTTTAAGCTAAATTAGACATCCGTTATCAGTGTGACTGTGACGCCTTCAAGGCAAAATCATTAATCGCTGAAACAGAAAAGTGAGCTGGTTTAGGGACTCGTTTTAAAGTGCAAAAACGAGATAATCACCAATGAGGTTAAATTACAAAAAGGGCCTGACGATCGTTTGCCATTTTTTCGCTTGTTACGGTTAAAGCGTAAAAAAAGGTTCATCGAAGACATTTTGCGGTTTGGTCAAGTTCTATTATGCTACTTTGGCTTTTAATGCTCCGAAGTCGTAGGTGAATAAACCTTCCACTTATCGAAGGAACCGGGTAAGCTGATTAAAGTTAGTCACTCGGTGAGAATAACCTTCTTTGTTATTTAGTTCAACTGGTTTGCATGGTGATTGCTGTGGCGTAGACGCTCGTTCAATAGAGAAGACTGTTTGGCCTAAGAAAGGGCTTACATGAAATAAGGCTCCAAAGCTAAAATAAGTTTCTTGATAGGAAAAGGTGCGTTGGAGTCATGCTGCTTCGTACACTTTGGCGACCGCTTACTTACGGAAATCCTCAGCAATGCCTTGTTTTAAAGTTCATGTCCGAGCTGGTTAAACTTTATCCCCTTTTACTTATTTAAGTCGTTATCTAATGGACACGAGACAGGGGTGGAGAAATAAGGAATCACGTTTGCCGCATGGTCTGCGATGAGTCTTGTTCTGAACAAAGGAATTTTAGACTGTGATTCTTCCTACTGTCCGCCCTACTCGAAAAATGAAACTAAGTTGGTGCCGACAACGTCATATTGACAGTTTTTCCTCGTATTCTGAAATCTGAAAAGATGCGACTATTTGCAATTTTGATGTCTGTGTTTGTAAGAGTAAGTGGAAGATATGATGGCTTTTCGCGAGAAACTTATTTTACACTGAGAAACGGCCCGTCGGTTGACCGTAAATCAAATCCACTTTCTTCTTTAATAGCTTTTGGAGCACCCTGTCTCATCTTTTAAGATGAGTTTTTAGCTCAAATGCACACACTGGTTCTGCGCAGTACCAATGAAAGCACCACATGCTAGTAATATGATTCTTTAAATTTGAATTTACACCAGAATGGAAAAAACTGTGAGGCTACACTCAGGCAGATGTCATGCCTGATCACACATTCTGATTTTTGTTTCATATCATGTCACCTATGGAAGGGACGAAAATGGGGGTTTCATGACTAACGCATTTTGAAATAAATCAATAAAGTTAATTAATTGCAGGCGTTTATGCAAGTAGGAGTACCCACAGAGCTAATGGATATTAAAATCGAAATTTCTGACTTATAAGCCTTGTTCAGCCAGCCTTATGCAACCAGAGGTTTCGGATTTGAACCAGAACCCTTCGGTTATCGGGCCGTTTTGGCCAACATCCTAGGATCGAGTCATCGGCCGAATGTTTAGTGCAATGGCGTGAGCAAGTCCCGTAACCTGATCAGTAAAAACCATTTCTGCGGTACGCATAAATCCCCAATTTCACTGTAAGTTCTTCAAAAGCAAATGACTAAGTTATTCCTGCAAATTCGCAAGTCGACTCCGTCCATTTTCCCATTTTCAACTTGCTGCCTGACGTTAGGGTTCGCTCCACATATGCAATTTACTGCTGCTTCTAGATCAGTCAGATGACCTTAACCGCTTCTTCATAGAAACTCTAATTTCCAATTTTAGATGCTTTCCTCTCGTCCCAAAAGTATGTATGCGTACTATTTAAACGTTTTCGGATTAAAACCTTCTGAAAATACAGAATTGTTATGGTAAGGGCAATATATCACGAAAATTATCAAGCCAGCTTTATTTTTTCTCCAGATATTCACGTATTAACTTAAGCCAGATCGCTCGAACAAATATTTCTTTGCTTGATTAAAAGTTGGACACGAGCATTTAATCCGAAGTCTATCAACTGTCAGTTAGGGGATTATGCAACATTTGCATAGCGCTGACAGCCCGCGTGCGATTTTCGAGCATTACGCGGTAAGCCCACTCTATCTCAATGCTCATTTCAACTTTCGACCGAACTTCAAGATACTTGTTTTTAAGAATCTGCTCCAAATTAGCGTATTTTGGTCTGGGAACATGAAAGGGACATAAATTGTAAACTGATACGCATGTCGTACGCTGTCGTTCTCGACGATGTCCACCATGTGCCCCACAACAGGGCGAAGCAGACACAGCGACTTGCGCAGCATCTACCTCCTTCTCCTCTTCCCCAGTGTCAAGACAAGTCAGGAAAACCAGAGACAGGAGAAAGCCCAGGGGACTGGCGTGATCGGACCCGGAACTAGGTGTACTTCCAAACCGTCTGGCCAACAACAAACACTTGATTAGGATTTTTAACAATGACAGCACAAGAATGGGTCAGAAAGAACGAGGATGACTGGGTAGTCATTCACAAGAGAAATAAGCATTGGTCGTAGTAAACAATAACTATACTCCTTGATATTCTACAACTAAATCGACACCCATCAAAGGAGCAAGGAGTGTGCTAATTTTGATGGATGTCGAATGGCTGTCTTCCAGAATGAGGAACAAATTCAGCTACTGCTCAGCGGGAAATCCGTACTCCGAAACGCCCAGCCAACAGTTTTTCGGTGGGCTTCTTCACCCGCGGAGATGGAGAAATGGAAAGAGCCTAGGGCCGACTTAATCAGGAGAGGGCAATTTTAAAATGCCAAAAGGAGAACTTATAAATGGTCAAAGATCATTCCTCTGTAGAAAATCAATCAATCTAACAGCCTATATGAGATGAACACCGGTCTGCCTCGATCTACATCGGCACGCTTTTGCATTCAATCTCATGAATAAGGCAGACCCTGCCTAACGAAGTAAATTTTGAAAACCATTACTCGAAGTCTCGTTTCGCAAAGAGATAGACTCCAGGTCCTATCCCCAGGAACACACTCCGGTATCGTTGCCATAACGTGGCTCAATGACAAAATTGCGAATGTTAATATTTCAATGCATGAATGCCAGTTTTTTGCCGAGACAGTCCGAATAGCCAGGATGATGGATAAATCGAACATGTGAGGCCAGCAATTTCGACAACTGGACGAACGCACCCTCGCCTTATATATGAATCCGTCTGGATAAAGGTGAATAGGAGTACTTCACACAACCTAGGAGTCATGATGATTTACAGACTACTAAACCCTCCGAGTGCAGCTGATATCTAGCTCATCAGCCTGGGCAGTAAAGGGGTCGGCCAAAAATGGGCCTTTATTTTTTGGAAATTTTAACGCGCAAGCAACAAATTAGAAAAATCTGGCACTTGACGGTGTGTCTAGTTACCTTACTCATAACATAAAGGACCTTACATTTGTACCCTCTCTGACAAAGAGTGTTTAGATAGGAAAGAAATTTAAAGAGAAACAGAGAGCCAATTGCTTGGAACTAACTTTTACGGAAGACTTCGTTAGAATTTATGAAATGTATTTCAATGCATATTTCGGGTAGAGAGATAACACCACGCTCCAATGCGAATACCCGCTATATTCCCAGTGCCAACAGGGAACAGAAGGACAGCGAAATATATGGAAGGCCGGTTTCAGCAGGATGAGGACTAAGTTAATGTCCGTGAACCGGGACCGTTTGCAAACGGAGGACCCAAAGGAAGACTGACGATCGTTTAAAAAGGTCTTACTAGATCTGATTCGATGCTGTTGTCCAGTGAAGACATCAAAACGGCTAGTCACGCTGACTGGTTAACCAGACATTCTAACAACCAGTCAAAGGCGGCAAATACAAAGTCAGGCACAGATCATTATGTAAATGTCAGCCAGGCATTCCAAGTAATTTACAAGGTCCCGCCAAGCTATTCAAAACAACTTGGACAGCGTCTGTTGGCAACAACGGAGGCGGCTTGAAGTAGGAGACACGATCGCTGGGACAAGAACTTTATTAGCCTAACGTTTCCGATTCATGTCGGAGCCCATCATCAGAGACAACAGCAGATACAAATGATTCAGGCAATAGGGGCTGCAGTAGTTATAGAATGCAGTCGCCATGCTAAAGCATTCCTATGAACATTGACGACTCTACTCTTCATCCGGAATCCTTGCACGTGGTGTGTTAATTGCTTGATGGCCCACGTTCGCATCGTTAACTGCTGCAATCTCATCACGTGCGTTGGATGTTGGTGTGATAATTGCTCGACCATCTGATCCACCGACCCTGAAGTTGGGAAGAGTGTTACCTATGCTCTCCCCGCGTGGCCAATTACTCTGCCTATGCGAAGTCTCAGCGCCGAGTATGGAAGGGGAAGATCATTGCACTTGTTAATGGACTGGGAGCCAATAAAACATGGTTCAAGTAGCTCCCAGCCCACGCGGTTGTCGCCTCTTGTGAGAATTTCAGCCTCATCGATTCGAATCTGTGGCCGGATCTCGTCGGATGAGCCGCAACTTGAGAGCCAGCGTCATTTATCTACACCGCTGCAGCGTGTTCGGCCATTCGCGTTTAAAGTTGTCTTCCGGTTTCTCCGACTTAGTTGCTTTGTCCGCAACTGCACCAGATCCGATAGACGACTCCAGACGTTTCTAGCCGTGGCAGTGGGTCTTTCGGTTGCATTAACTGACGCCTGATGATTGTCTCCGGTCTGTGGGCAACTCCAACCCCAAGTGGTGCGAGAAGGCGGTCGACAGCTTCCAAAACGTTCTTGACATACGGACGCGCTCGCCAAACTTTGGTGTCCATGCGGTTAGGCCGTAGGTCCCTTTTACATATGCACCGGTGGACGAAGTTGCGCGGGTAGCCATTGGCTTTGAAGACCTGTCGGAGGTATTGCAGTTCGGCAATCTTGTCTTCCGGCTCACTGCAGTGCGTCTCGGCACGCCGATAGAGCGTCATCACACAACTGCGTTTGTGGCTGATTGGGTGGTTGCTGTTGAAATTCGGTACTTGCATCGTATTTGTCGCTCTCCTGAACACTTTGGTCTTTAGTCCACCACAATCTTTGCGGAGTACGAGGACATCAGAAAGGCCAGCTGGTTGTTTTCTTCCTGCTCCATCGTTAATTGTATGTCCGGAAAGACCGCATTCAGATGTTCCTTGAATGTTCAGCAGTTCGTCCCGGTCGATGACGACGAAGATATCATCCACATACCAGACTCAAAACTTCGGTCTGCGGTGCTGGAAGACCAGCGACTCTAACCTTTGCAGGACTGCCCCGGCGATGAATCCCGAAATCGGCGAACCCATTGGTGTGCCCTTCACCTGTTCGTAGATTGTGCCGTCGAACGTGACGTACGTCCTGAGACAGAGCTTCAGGAGCTGAAGGATTTGGGCTTGTCGAAGACGGTTCCCCGTTTCATCGTATTTGCTTTGTAGAAGCAGCTCGATTGTCTCAATCGCCAGGTCCTGGGGAATAGAAGAAAAGTGGGATGTAACATCAAAAGACAACATGACTTCATTTGGATGGAGGCTTACCCCTTTGAGTTCCTTTAGGAATTGCACTGACGAAGAGACCGTGGTGTCTGGCTCAGCAGTCAGGAACTTGAGACGCCGAGCAGCCACTTAGGCAGTCTGAACTTTGGAGTGCCTTTGAGCGACATGATTATATGTGCACAAAAAGACTTCGTACAGGCCCCACAGTTACCATAGGCCAAGTCCACCATGCAAGCCACCTGCGTATAATTAC
>CACRXP010002304.1:0-13085 GCA_902702965.1 Spirometra erinaceieuropaei
ATTTTCGATCTTGGTTCCCCAAGTCGTCTTCAGACGTGAAGTAAGTGTGCAAAACAGTTAACATTTAAACACGCCGAAAAAAATCGATTTTGCCATGTCACTCCTGCTGGTGTGATGTTCTGATTGGCTAACGTCTTTTCCACTTTTCCTTGAGGCGTTAGCCAATCAGAACATTACACCAGCAGGAGTGACATGGCAAAATCGATTTTTTCGGCGTGTTTAAATGTTAACTGTTTTGCACACTTACTTCACGTCTGAAGACGACTTGGGGAACCAAGATCGAAAATTTACAATAAAACTTGTTTATCTTTCGCAAAGAACTTATTTCTTTCGGACACATACATATATACTGTCGTAATACTTTCAGTGTCATTGGTCCGCGATATTGGCATATTATCCTCGGTGTAAACAGCCCTTCTTCTTGCAAATACTGCGGACGGTGAGGCGAATTGATTACCTCCTGCACTTTCGTAAACTTCGTGGGTTTGTTTAACTGAGCTCCCCCCCATCTGCGCGGTTTGCTCGCCTATGGTCTTCAACCAGCGCCATTCTTGCACATGCGGTTGATTTAAGGCATCACGTGGACCCCGGCGAAGCTTCTCGTATGATTTATAAGGTCCCATCGAGCTATCTCAAGCTACTGGGCCAGCGCCTGTTGGCAACAGCAGAAGCGGCCGCAGTCAGGTAACAAAAACCGACCCTATGAGCCCGGAAGAGCCTCACTCAGGCTCAGCTCCGCACTTACAGTGGTCAAAGGCTGACTAACTACATTCAACTTTCCTCGTCCTTCCGCCCTCTCCCCGTCTGTGCTTTAAAACTAGTCTTTATCAATTTTCCAATCAGACATGGTTGACAGTGCCCGTTTCCATATAATTGTGCTGGTCTGAGGAGGATTTATCGAATGCAACGTATGCTCGTCAACTCATCTTCTGGCATATTTACTCATCAGCATTGTATACTGTGGCTTTTAAAACCCTCGAGACTGCGCAATCACACAGCACCCTCCGTCCGTTCAACAACTGACTTCATGGTTTCATGGACTGTTACTTCCTTTCCGGTATCCCTCTTTTAAATTTAAAAGTCCACGAGACACTTACGCTTCTTCAACTACGTTGCTGCTTCCCGTTACCATTTCTTCTCTCTGTTTCGCGCCCTTGTCTCGATCACCCATCATTTTCGTTGAACATTTTGCGGGGCGGCCTTGACAATGTGTTTCCGCCTCCTATTGGTTGACAGCTTTCCTGTTGCATTTTTCCTCGTACTGTACACTACGGTGACTTTCACAAACTGTCCTACACACACCTTTTAGTTTTTTATATTACGCATTCCAGTTTCAAATCTTTTAAACTACTCTTGTTTGTTCGAACGTGACTTCCTTTGCCTTCCTGCGTTTCCGCCTTTCCCTTGGTCCGTCCTAGGGCGCCACCCGTAAAATCCCTATTAACACAACTCCCGCATTACAGACGTCTATGGTTCCCCTACCACCAGTGGGGGTGCAGGACCAAACCCGACCAAAATCCTACTAATTAAGCTATCACTTTTTACCGAGTGTATGTTTGCGCGTGGTTGAGGGGAAGCCGATTTAAAAGCCAGCATTATGTCATGGCTGAAACATTTGTGGATTATGCTGTCCGCAAATCAGTATTACGGTCCTACTTAAGTAATCCTTTCTAGTCGAAAAAACATTTCAGGATTATGGTTGACATTCTATGAAATAGGTCACTTACTGTAATTCTAAGTGTCTGTTTTCAGGCTAAACTAAACCATAGCGGTCACCACATAGTTTTATGAAGGTCATTTAATATTACAAGAATTGCTGGCGATTTTGCGTTTGCATCGAGTCAGTTATTTAAACGAAGGATGAAACATCATTTGTCCCGTTTTTCATGCTTTCCTAGTTCAGCATTATCTCTCTTCTGGTTAGTACGTCCGCATCTGGTTTGTACCTCTTCACCAGCAGAGACCCAACTAGGTTTGACAAACTATATTTTCTACCCAGTAAAATAAACACGTCGACGTTGACGAACTTTAAGAGGCGGAAACACTGAATGATGGCCGGGAATTCAACCGTTTCCAGGACAGGCGTCAGACAGATGCGTCACTGTTACTTAATACATCTCGCCCGTTCATATAAAAAAGCCGTAGATGATGCAGACACTCTTATTTCTCGTTTGATTGAAAGCACAAGCAAGGTAAGTCGGAGTTTCTGGGCGCTCCAGTACGGAGTGGTCAGAGGGTTAATAAGCAGCCTCACGTTCAACATTTGGGAATAGATTACCGCAATGTGGCCAGAAAGGTCAGAAGTGTGGTGTTCTGGGCTTTTATGGGAGGCAGGATGCATGCGAGGACGTACTATGGTACGAATTTACCTGCAAAAGGCGCGCATGTCCAAGCTGTAAATGCCAACAATGAGGAAATCACGCTGTAGTAGCCTGTGATGGGTTTGACAAAACTGTCCTTTTTCGGAATGGAAATCTGTTTAAAGCGTGGCTGCAAGCGACAGTTTCTAATACAAAACGAGCTGAAAATTAGAGAGATAATTTTGACGTCCAGATTCGAAGGCTAAAAATATCCTTGTGTATCGACACACGATATTTTTCCACCATTTATCCACATCAAAAATAAGATCAGGCAGAACTCCTATATCTGCGTTGGCCGTCTTATTTTCTTTGCATCAAAGTGACCTGTCGCTGACAGTGTAAACTAAGGTGTACAAAACAGGTGCAGGGAATCGACTTGGAAATTTGCGAAAACAAGCCTGTGCCGACATTAAGACAATACAATGAACAATAAACAGTTCGACCGCCGCGGACGACAATACCCACAGTGTTCCGCGCAGCATGCTGAAGCAGGGACGGCGACTGGTGAGGGAATCAGTTTATAATGATGGTAGACTTGTGAATCATCTGCCGCGCTCTCTCGCCCATCACCCACCTGGGCCCGGTGTGAAGACAGACTCAAGAAGACCGGAGGCGGGCTCGAGCACAGCGACGGACAGGGGATAGTTTTAGAACGCGTCAGACTTATTTTGAGGAGAAACTCGTTGCGACGCCATAAATTCGGAGCCCCAGAATCGACTTCTTTTTCTCTTCCCTCGCATATGCATCAGTGGACTGTCAGAGTCAGTCAGTTATCTGACGCTGGGATGTACAGCAAGCATCGCAAGTTACTAAGAGGGACTGGCGCAGTCACATCTTTCTCGGTTTCTGATGAAGGCAATGTAGTGCTACTTCGGCTTCAGACAAATTGACCACGAAGTTATTTTAGTCGACTGAGGCATTCAACAGAAGTGCATCCCGTGTGGTTAGTCTGGAGTAGGGGCATGGATTATCAGAGCAGATTATGAGAACTTGTTTATTCAGAGTCACTTTTAAACTGCTCACGGGTTAAAAAGTAGAGCGGAATACATTGAATGCGTTGTCGGTCGTCTGCAGCATGTATTCAAGGCGACTGCTCATACAATATTGGAATTTTACACTTAAAGAAAACGATCCTACTCTGTCCTATGAGAGCAAACCAGGTATGTCTCGTTCTCGCTTGTGCCATTAGCGATGAGGGCTATAGAATTTCATGCGGTTAGCACCCTCACCCCCGAGAACTGCCCAAACGAGCTTTATTGGTGAATCGGTAACTCAGTTTCTAGTTTCTAGAGTGTGAGGCAGAAGAATGAAAAAGAAGGTGCAGTATCTCCAATCCCAAGTTGTCCGGCAGAGTTCTAGATGGTAATCGACTTTAGAAAAAGTTGTTCTAGGTTTGATAGGCCTAGATGTTTTCTGACAACAATGGCACCTTTCAGAATAAAACTACATTGGTAAAGAGCATTATACACACAACGGTTCTACTGGAGGGTTCATACATCAAGAACCGAGTCTATTATTCGGCGGTCAATTACAGTTTAAAGCAGGCGCGTTTTAAATGCATCAGTTCCAAAGGCGTAAAGATGAAGATGTGCAGAGGGATGCCAAGACGAAAATATCGCTTATCTTTATTTCCATGCATTTTGATCTACTGTTTATTATTAAACATTAAAAACCGGACTCTGACTCACCAAAGCAAAACGCAAATAACCAATTCTCTAAATGCTCATTCTCGTTCATATGGACGTAGTTGCGTCCACAAGTTATTTTAAGTCGTGGAGACACACCAGCACAAAACTTCCAACAAAGTGGCCTCTTCCAAATATACTAATATTTTAAGTATTCGTTGGACCCAGTTGTGAAAACATCGGCTGACTCGATGAGATTCGAACCCAGGATAGCAAGGACAGGGCTTGAGTGCAACCACCGTTATAACCGCCTGAGCTGCGAGGTCGCGGAGGTTTTCACAATTAACTCAAATGAACCAATCAAAATAGGCAAAAAAATACTTTTCCTTTTGTCAAGAAGTGTTGAGGAACCGGAAGGATGTTCAGTGTGGCAGATCAAGGGCTCCGAAGTTATCACTCAAGTAGAATAGTTATCATAATCTATTCCTCTGCTGTCCGAACGTCGCGGGATGGGTTTGGTCTGCAGGTCACATGCCACACCCTACGATCACGTGATGCAGCCTACGGATGCCGTCACCAAGCCATAGAACGTTATCGTGACCGATGGACTGCCAGTAACGCAGTGAACGCAGCCAGAAGATGGAACCGGGACGGCAATTACAATAGAGCTAAGCGAAAGACGGTCAACGGCTGGATTCGAAAATCTAAACATCAATGTCCCTAATCGGACTGAAGATGAGGAACATGGCTTGCAGCTCGACTAAGCAAAGGTTCTCGGCCGAGGCATGTTTTCGGCAGGAAGGCCATCAGCTTAGGCCTAGCCCTCTGCCGCTAGCTGATCTCCCTGCGGCCTATCAAGTTTTACATCTTTACTCACGGAGATAAAAATGCCGCTGTCGCTAAGACAGCACGCATCGACGCGATAACCACAAATCCCATCTGCGAAGAAATGTCGACCGCTTTAAGCCGTCATGCGCTCACGCAATTATCGGTTCATACAGTTGCCCTGCTGCGTAACAAAGCAGATCACGTGACAAAGGGAATGACAAACTCTCATTATTTTATGATAACAAAAAACACTCGGAAATGAACAGTAGACTAGACCGCGATCTCCTTTCGTTCGAGGCCGTTTCTGTTACTTTGGCTTTTGTCCATTCGAAGGATTGCATGAAGAGAGCCGGATTACGGGACACGCTTTGACTTCTGCGAAACACGATGCCTTTTCGAAAATTTTCAAGAAATCAAACAAATATATTTTTTTACACTGGACTGTACACGCACTGACCTAACTGTCCGCAGTAATGTTTACAAACAGACGACAACATGGCAGGTCGGAAAGCGTACATTCATGTAGTGCAGTCGCATGCCCTTGTCAGTTGTCTTATGGGCAGGGGAAAAAGTCAATGAGGTTAAGACACGTTTCTCTGTATCTGCTGTGTTGGTTAGTCATTTTCTGACACACCTATTCAAGTCTCACCCATTACGTCGCGTGGAAGCGAATCATTAGGTATACATACATATATCGAAAAGAAATAAGTCTTTTGGGAAGGACAACACAATTTATTTCGCAAATTTTCGCATTTGATTCCTCAAGTCGTTCTTGGATGTAAAGTAAGCGCGCAAAACATTTAAAATTTAAACATGCCTAAAAATCGATATTGCCCCGTCATTCCTGCCAGTCAGCCTTTAATGCGCGCTGGCGTCATGCTCTAACTGGCTAATGCTTTTTCCACTTTACCTTGAGTATGCTGTACACAGCATCCAACTCGATGTGTCGATTGATACATGAGTTATCAGGATGAATGGCCTCTAACAATTCTGTCTTTCTTAAATGAGCAGACACCTATAATAGGAGTCTTGTTCCAGACAAATCTGTGTCCATTTTCCGGCGTATACATGGCAAAGTGAGAAGACTGGTTTCGTCTTTTTACCGTCAACTGACGTTCGTGTATGCGTGTAGAGGCAGATTTCCCATTTTGACCACAATAAACCGCATTATACTGATAAGGACAAGGGAGACCCGGAGAGCCCCTTTTGCCGTAGTCAGCCAGCCATACCCAAATTCAACTTTGAGGGACTCGAGTTCGAACCCCGGTGGTCTGGCCGATGAAAGTTGGGAAGTTCAACGCTCTGTCATTGAGCTACGGGCCCGTCGTCCTCTTGGTCTTGATCGCGAATATTAAGTTAACGTTCAATGGCCAAAAAGCTCAGGCCCGAACCCCGACGACTGGCTGACGACAGGCTAATAAGCCTGAAATGACCGTCCCGGTTCATCTTGTTTTCGTTGGCACCCTCTTCTACACATATACTACTGGCAACCTCGCGACTGTTTGCGACGGCTCTAGGCTAAGTTCCAAAACACGACGGAACAAGCACGTCCTGTTAGCTGGCCAGCGAACGTCCATTTGCCATAGGTGTGCATAAGAACGCGATGAGACACTGCTCACAATCCATCCTTCAATTAGCCGATGTCGACGCAGATTAAATTGCTAAAACATATAACATGTTTTAACACTTTGGACGTCGACTCGATTAACCGTGTTGTCCGGAATCTCATAAAACACCTAGTTTGATCGATAAGAGCATCGTAGTACCGCCAGCAAAGGACGTTCCACAGTAGTACCTGACAAAATTAAATGCCTTCGAAGGCCAATGCACTGCTCGAGGGCAGCCAATCATACCTCAGGCATAATGGAGAGCTGATATAGGGACTGGTGCTGCAAATCAACATCGCGCTTGCCGAGTTACAGAAGAACGGCGTGAGGATAAAAACGTAACACACGGCTATCACATCAGCAGATCCTGCCATGGCAAAATTCTATGGACTAAATACGGTGCACAGGGCCGATGCATCACTCTGACACAAAATGGTTTTGCATAGATAATCCACATTCGACCTGGTTAAATAGCTGTTCCGAGGCCTGAACTGCCTCACACCGGACTCCGATATAAGGGTTCGTGGATTCCTTGGAATGAATCACTGGGTTATAACTTAACGCATACGAGACCACTACCATGTGAATCTTCAATTCGATTCAACAGAGCCTGAGTTAAGGAATTCCTGGCGACCTATTTGAGAGTAACAAAACAAAAAAGGATGAGTGAGTGCACTTTATTCAGCCGTTCATATTCTGCCTAAAGACAAGTCTCGCCTTTGAAGGGACAGTGTACTAGCAAATCAAAGGTACTCTGATTAGTCACCGGTATCCAGTTTCGCCTCTGAGGTGGTTCTCCAAAAGCTAAAGGCAATGACGTCCGCAACCCGCAGACCAATATTTTGGGTGTAATATGTACACGATTTCTTGGTTGTTTTCAGACGCAAAATGGTCTTTCGTGGGATATGAACCCACGACAGCAAGAGCAAGGCTTCGGTACACTCAACGCCCCAGCCACCCAAACTACGACGTCCTGACCGTGAGCCGTGAGTTCAATCTCATCGAGGCTGCCGAGTTCTTCACAACGGTGTCAAGTCATTTATTTAAATTTACCAAAAATATCTATTGATAGCATATGTAGCATCTACGTAGCTTCAATTTCAAATTTCGGTTTTGCGACCTCTGCCGGAAGTCCAGATGTTACTGATTCCACGGGCGCCTTTTAGTAGCTGATAGTATTGCTTGTTGAAGGCAAGTTTCGTTTAAAAAATCTTGCAAGACGCTCACATGCACATTCGTAGGCTAGATTTTAAAAATTTGCTCAACATGTCCTTTGACCGAATTAAGCGCAATCAAGGAAGGTAGATAATCGCGACGAGTGATAGCATTAGTTCACCGTCTGCGAGCTCGAGTCCTTTTGGTTTGTCTGAGAATGGTTTTGCATCCGCAGTGAAGGTTCCAGAGCTCTTTGAGAGTAGATAGATTTAATGAAGTAGTTAATTAGATATCATACGGCCTGACGCACTGGGTAACACGACAATCCGTTTCAGTGTGATCACATCTTTGTTGATTTAAGGAAATCCGTAAGGTTTGGCAGTCGTTGATCAATCTTTTTTCAGAGACATTGCAGAAATCTCTGAGATTAATCGTCTTCGAAAAAGGCTTGTTGGTTTTTTTTGATGTGATTGCAGTGGTTTTATAGGCATTTTAATATCATAACTGCAAGCATTTAAGTTTGAGTGCCTAGTTAATATTTTTCAAAGACAACACGAAACTTCCCGTACATACTGTACATGAGTTAGACTAGAATTGACCACCTATTTGTTTCGGTTTTAGCGAGAATCATAAATATGAGTACATAGAAAAGGGCAGAAAACATGCTACCTCGCACTTAGACATTAAATATAAAGTTCACGCATAGGTTTTGCAGTTTGCCGATAAAATTCTTAACAATAACTTTGGATAGCAACATAGAGGCACCACAAAATGAAGAAGTACCAATTAGTCTTGGCGAGTAAGAAATATGTAGAAGTAACAAACCTAACCGTACGGTCAAATTAAATTTTTAGCCGTGCAACTACCTGAACACGAACTTGTGGGAGTCATTGGTTTGCTTTAGAGGACTTTACCAGTCTGAATCCTCCAGCGACCGGCTTCCCTTTGGCAGCGACAAATGCCTTATGGGTGATGCTCTACCAGCAATTTTACATTTTCTTGAATGCTATTAACCCGATCAGGCTACGTTCAGCTGACTATGGTCAGTTTTAAAATCATCACACTGCCACAGCATTTGTCGCTGAGTGCCTGTGCGAGAAGATTCTGCGGACTCCACTGCACCAACCAGACGGATGCATTGATCCGGCCTACATGCAGTGTTGCCCGACAGCAGTGCTTCGTGGTCCACGTGCCAGCCTGCGCTTGCACGTACTGAGATGACACAAAAATGACTCAAGCAGCTATCGCTAGCGGCCAAATCGTGAGTCAGCCTAAATTAAGCGTGGTTTGAACACGCATGAAACTGCAGAAGTCAAGAGTGCCTCCCTTAACCATGCGGCCAGCACTTTCCGGTAAGGAGCACCTTCATCACACGAGGATGACACTTTCGTTGCCAGACAAGAAGTTCCTAAAACGGCACCTTCATGCTATAGAGCTTGGCAAGGTGTGGTTATATAGCCGCACCTGATGGACACAATACTGTTGACCTACTTAATTATTTTGAGTTGGTCTGATTACGTTGGCATGGTGTTGTTGTGCGATGCGGTGTGTGTTCCGTTGGCAGCCTTGGTTTTTTGTTGACGTGTCTACCTTTTCGGCCCAATGTCGGTGGTCCTTCTTGACTTCCAGCCTGCCGTCTCCCTCTAGATTTTGCGTTGGGTGTTTCGGGGTTAGGGTGTAGGGTTGCGGTCAAAGGTAAGAGTTAGGGGTGGGGTTAGAGCGACTATTTCTCAACCACTTAAAATACAACCGCACATTCCTAATAGTTTTTCTTTTGCATACAATTACTTGACCTCGTCGCCTGTGCGTTCCCCGGCCCCAACTGGATAAACCCCTATTACCACCAGTCCCGTATTACAGGTGGCTGGGGTTTGTTTACCTCAGGTGCCACTACGTAACCACATCTGACTTGGAGCTTTGTCCTGCCGGTGTCGGTAAGCTTCTAGTCTGCGGTCGCCCAGGACAACTCGAAAGTATTCCAAAAACTCATAAGAAGACTGTGTGCCAGAACTCAGGAAACACTATTCACGGGTTTTAGTTGAATTTCAAACGGGGACGATGACTTAGGTGAGGCTGTAAAGTCGATTGTCGGTGAACATACTCTCTAGTGAATTCCTAAAAGGTGGGTTGCTGGCTTTGTAGAAGAAAACGCGAAATTTATTTCTGACTCTTTTTCTAAAAAAAATTACGTCTTATTCTATTGAAAACAAGCATGTACAGCAGAATTTATTGGGGCCAACAAATTTCGTGACGGCTTTTCAACTTCAACCCGTCTCTGCATAACATAGGTAACGAATGAAAGCGCACAGGGAGACCATAGATACAGAAACTGCCCGTATCAAAGAAGCCTTACTTAATCCTGGTTATCCTGCACGCTTCATTCAGAGGTACAGCAACCATTTACGGCCAAAGTTGACGGAACAGTCCGTTCCGAAGAAGCCCGTTATAATATGTCTACCTTTTAAGGGTGACAACGTCTCAAACACAATCAAGCGACGCTTGCGTTGCACTATAGAAAGAACGTACAACGCAGCAGAGCTTATCTTCATCAGTTCCACAAAAAGCCTTCCAATTAACCGGGCAAAGGATGCCTTGCCAATGCATGCCACCCCCAATTGTGTGTATGAATTCACATGCACTTGCGGATGCAAGTACATTGGGCGAACGCAAAGGCAATTGGTAACCAGGGCCGCTGAGCATTTGCCTAATTGGCTTTTCAAACAGGAAAACAGAACCCCCCGTTCGTCTATAACGAAACACCTGTTAGATAGCGGTCATGTTGTCGACCCTAAAGCAACATTTCGAGTACTTGTCCGAGCACGTACAACTCGAACCTTGCGTTATTTGGAAGCAGCCTACATACGGAGGGAGAAACCAGACCTGTGCAAGCAGTTAGATCACGTGATCGATCTGCAATTGCCCTGGTAATCTCACGCCTCTATTTTCCCCTGCCTGTGAGTTGTTGTTAACATTTCGTCTCCCCTTTTCCCTTTTTGATGCTTATGTGGACGTTTTATCTGATTATTGATTATTTTGAACTTTGGCCTTGCTCCTATGCACTGCCATTCTGTACAAATTCATACTGCTGCGCGCTTTCATTCGTTACCTATGTTATGCAGAGACGGGTTGCAGTTGAAAAGCCGTCACGAAATTTGTTGGCCCCAATAAATTCTGCTGTACATGCTTGTTTTCAATTCATACCGGGGAAAAAATGCTTCTTATTCTATTCTTCGCATAGTTTATACAGTTTTCTGGGCACCAGGAGGCTTCCTAATATGGATATATTGGGTTACATTAAGTTGTTTCAGAAAAAAGAGCAAGCACGTAGTTCTGAATTCTCAAAACCTGGTGCATACGTAAGTAACGTTTCCGAATATGCAGGTATTTATTAAATTGTTAGGAGTGAATACATCCCTTTCTTCACGCGAAAAAGTTTAAGATGCAAAAGTAAAAGAAAAATTATGATTACATCCTTTTTATAAAATGTGACCGACGTTATACAGGCATCACCTACCAATGGAAACGAAGAATACTACGTAAGCAGCAAATTTATAATGAGTGAAGTTTGCACTGATGCATAACAATATGCTAATTTGAAACCATACAACAGTGTAGGAGCTACTTGAGATTATGCCTCGTGTTGATTATGCGACAAAATGTACGTCGTATTTTCCGCTTGAAAGCGTGGTGAAAAGTTCGACCGAAAGTTCCATGAATATTGACTCAGTTCGCACTAAGAGTAACTGAACTATTTGTACGGGCAGGTTTCCTTAAACGTCATGGTTACCCCTAAACATATTGCAAATACGTGCCGACAGACCAGAACATTGCCGAAACGCTAATGAGATATCGTGTCAACGACGAGCACCAGAGCTGAACATAACTGTTTTTAATTAACTTGAAGAAGTCTGAAAACAAGAAAAGGGAACAGTCAAAACTACCTGTTAAAATCTAGAGGCCTCATCGCTTTCAAGGGAATTAGGTCCATTTAAAAATAACCAAACGAAGAGGGACAGCCCCGATTATCATCCCAATGAAGAAGAGCTTGTTTGCCAGCACGGCTTAAGAACGAAATCGGTCCATTTGCCCATTTTAAAATTAACGTAGAAAGAACCTGAACTTACTGGAAAGAGGCTAGAGCTACGCAAAACCACCCGATAATATAATAAACATAGAAAGAATACCTAGGCCGTCACTCCTGATTTATTAGCCATCGTTATTGGGGTTTGAACGATTTGGGATCCGAACTCGGACTATCTGATCATTAGTAGTTGAGTTCGACGTTTTAGTATTCGACCTGCGGCTGCATACCACGACTGTAGACTGAGTTTCGAGGTGCACCCGGGCCAGCCTGTTTTATAACCCGATCAGAGAACAGTCCTCCCTCGATATAATGAATAATTTACGTAAAGGATGCGTCAAAATAATAAAACACGTATTCAGTAAAATTCTAACGGAGGAGAACTGAAGGGGAAGTCAAGTTTGCAGTCAATTGCTTATCGTATAAAATTGCAACAGTTGTTTAGGTGGTCGAGGAGAGCCGATGGTTGCGTGTTACTTCTAGAAAATGACCTCTGGACAGAGTTCTGTGCAGAGGACTGGTAATAAGTAGCTGAATAACGTCTCGCGGATAAATATTTGCACCAACTAACGAGGAGGTTGTAATGATAGGGCCTACGCAAATAGAGATGGCTGATAGCATTTTCCCGTCTTTCTTTCAAATACTACTCCGTCCCGGAAAGAGCAAGAACCCTACTAGTGTCACTGACCGATTTTGAAGGATGTACGCGAAAGAAATGCAGTCAGTCAGAAATAAAATACGTAGTCAGAAAGAGGGCGCTGTCAGTGCCCTAAACGGCAGCCAGATGGACGATGGGTATTCGATTATACGGGATTTGAAAACACCGTGCAGGGAGAATGTGTGCACTGCGCAACTGAGTATGATCGAGTTGGTATACTGATTGATTAAGAAACATTTCTGACTCACCACATTGTGGGTTGAAGACGGAGACAAATATCTATCCGAAATTAATTACTGAAATCGCCATCAATATTGTCAGTTTCCATGTAGGATTACGGGCGAAGACAGTCTGCGCAGAATTGTGGGGGGAAACGGGTAGGGTAAAGCGGACTGAAATCAGCTCACCGAAAGTAGACGCGAACGCTAGTGGAGCGTTTCGCTGCCTTCAACAATGGCGGTAGTTATGCTGGCCCAAGAGAGCGAACAAACACTGAATGTGGCGGTAGCTGGTGCGCCTAGTGCTTGCCTCCACTTCCTCCATATTCCATTCGGATGACGCAAGTGCCTCTACCCCCGGTAGCAAATAAAGGTTTGTGTGCGCACGAAGATGCGCACCCACGAGGCCGGCGTGACGATGCATACGGAACTAGGGATGCTACTGCGCACGCGTTCGACAAGTGGGTTCGCGTCAGAATCGTCATAGGGGCAACGGTAAGTTCTGGGCTGGCGATCATGTGCGGACGACAGGGCGCAGGGGGAGGGGGGGGGG
>CACRXP010002305.1:0-12994 GCA_902702965.1 Spirometra erinaceieuropaei
AAACTAACCGTAATACTGAAACCTAATCATACGCTCAAACCCTAACCGTAACCCGAAAACCTAAGCCTAAAGGCATAACCCTAACCCGAAAATCGGAAACCATTAACCGGTACCCTATTCGTAACCTCAGACGTAAAACGGAAGCCAAATGGGTCAGATGTGATTATGGAACCCCAAAAAGTAGCCCCCGTAAACAAACCCCTCAGCCACTTGTAACACGGGGCCTGGCTACCAACAGCGATCTAGCCGTTAGAGCGTTGGCTGTACTCAAGCCCTGCCCTTGCTGTCGTGGGTCCGAATCCCATCAAGGCCGCTAGGTCTTTAACAATTGGGTCAAATTAATTATTCAAATTTCCTGAAAACACCAACTGATAGTAGAACAATCAAATCTTCAGACCAACTTACCAGTTCAGCAGGGACACGCCAAATACATTAGAGGGTGTGTTCCCACAGCTTCGAGTTTTAGGCACCATCGGTGACCCTGTTGGGGAGAGAGTACAGTGAGTCATATTTATATGGTACATACCTTCCCTCAAAGCCCTTTCAAAACTCTCTTTGTTCCTACAAAGGAAAAGTCTACAATTTCCCTATCCACGATTACTGAGCGGCCGTAAGCTTCGTTCTTTGTTTTATGGACGTAGTGCGCGACCTTGAAACGACAGCCCGGGGGCGTGTTTGTGAAGCACTTTTCGCTTCGCCTTTGGGAACAATAGAGCTGGCTGTTACACAGTCCAAGCTCAGTTTTTGTCCTAAATTATCAAATCAACGTGTGTCTTGATAGTCAGGGGGTCGTGGGGGTAGTTTTTGAGGCAGGATTTCTCGGAGGTTGATACGAATTTCTGATCATCCTTCGCACTGACTAAAACATTAGCCACAAATATGCGTGTCCAATTGCAAAACGACCGATCAGCTGAGATATTTTCACACCAATTGCTGGCAATTGGGAACGGAACGGTGCTAGTCGATCGGACTTCAGGACGCACTTCACTACCTCTTACCCTCGGCAATTTAGTGTCGTCAGAAGAAAAATTGGTTGAAAAGGTAATTCCCAATATTCAAAACAATTATACGAATCACGATTGGCTGAGCTAACGATCTATTCTTGCTGCCAAGAACAAAGATGCCTACTAGCCTAGCTATGTTATTCAGTCCAGGATTCAAAACGAGGCAGTCACAAACACGTCCGTCGACACTGTTGTGGGAGCAGACGAGGCAGTTGATTATTCAACAGGACTTTTTGAATTCACTTGATCTGCCAGAGATGCCGCCGCACGTACTGCAATTAAAAATCGACCTGGCGACTATCATGCGGCGAAATATCAACCAGCCGAAGCTTTACAATCGCACGCGGCTTGCAGTAAAAAATTAATGAGCAACGTCGTTGAAGCAACTGTCTTGACAGGACCTTTCAAAGGTGAACATGCTCTTATTCCTCGCATTCCACTGATTTCGAATGATATGCCATTTCACTTTGGGAGACTGCAATTCCCGATTCGAGTGGCATTCGCAATCACCATGCAAAAAGCTCTGGGCCAATCTTTAGAATTGTGCGGTTCAGATCTGCAAACGGATTGTTTCTCACATGGCCAACTATATGTTGCGTGCTCCAGAGTCGGCGAACCAGGCAATCTCTATATCTGCTTAGACAGCGCTACGACAAAAAAATATTGCATACACACAATCATTATGAAATTAAGCATACAAGAAACGTGCCCTCTTCCTCTTTTCCACAGCAAAGCGTGGCCGTGTTCGGCTAGTGTCTAAAAAATTTGTGTCTTCCTTTTCGTGCTTCAAGGAATACGGCTGGACTGTGTGTGATGATCGTCTATAACTGATATTTCGTCTCGCACAGCCTGCAAGCTCTAAATTACTTTGCTGCGAAATTTTAACGTTCCTTTGAAATCTGGTGTTATGTCAGAAACAACACGGGGACGCCGGACGACCCACTGATCAAGCCAAAACCTCGCAGCCACACCACGTAGGCCTAAATGATCAGAGGAGATGGTGTCAGGGCTTTTAATTAGTGCTTATGGTTGGAATACAGTGCGAAAAGTGAGTGTCGAGGAATACATTCAGGGGTAGTTTTCCCTTCAGTCGGTTTTTTGGGGAACCAGCGTTGGCGGAAAGGCTTATGCTGTAAGACTGTAGGGGAGTGGTGGGGATGGGGGTGGGTCGATGGGTCAGTGGCATTGACGGCCTCATTATGGGTGGGATTTATGGAAGGCCTGTGTAGTATCAGCTATTGTGGTACGCTGTTGTTAGTCTGATCAGTTTTCAGGGCTGCGAGGAGTGAGGTTGACCACGGCAGTCTCAGGACTAAAATATATGCTGATCTTGGCGCACTGCATCTTAATTCACAGTCGCGAGTAGCAGCCTTACATTTGGAATGGTTGAAATAAAATTACCAGGTGATACAAGCGAAGATAAGGAGGTTTCTGTCAAAATATGGCATATTGGCACCCGAGTTTTCAAATAACAAATCAGTCTATCCACTACGCGACACTGGGGGTCCACCACGCGACATGTGTTAAAAGGTCTGCGACGGATCTGAATCACCGGCAACCGCACAGACCAAACTAGAACTCTATTGGAGAGGCCGGTCGTCAAGTAATATGGGTGTGGATACTTGGGGAGGCGATTAGCGATGCGCACGTCATGCCCGAATTCAGAAATAGCGATGATTGGTGTCCAGACTGGCCATGTGAAGGGCTTCGAAGAGATCTGGTTCCAGCGCAGATGATAACCACGGAAAGCAAGGACACAAGGAATAGCTGCCAGACCTTCACACGACTAACCGCCTTATTGAACCAACTTTGGTGTCTGCGGTTTTCCTCCACCATCTACGAAATGGCCATACTCAGAGGGGTCGGACGCGCCCCGCAAAGCTCTGCTGTCAAGTATTGACATCGAAAATGAGGTCATGCGACACGCCAGCCATACTGGAACCAGGATGGCAGGCTCATACGGGCAAAAATAACCAATTCACGGCTGACACGGGCGTAGACAATTAATAAGACTGTCACGGTGGCAAGCTCACTCGCGGGCCTTATAACGTGGGGCTCAAAATTAATTCAAGACCCTCGTTCTAAATGAGAATCTGTAACTTTTCAAGCCACGACTCTTAGCGCGTCCTGGCTGTTTTAAGCTCCTCAGCCACAGTGATAAGAAATACGCTAGATTCCCACGAAGAAGACTATTCCAGCATCGATTCCCGACTCTCTCTTCCTCTCTGCCGCAGTGGCCTGCCCGAGCATGTCGACCGACGTGTGAAGAGTTAAGGCATAGCTATGGGCGTGATCTAAGTCTAGGTCTTACGTGTGCCACGCGAATGTATGGCACGGAATCATCACGGTCTGATAAACACGCTCTTTCAAGGGACGCGAACTTAACTTCGGATTAACATGGCGGTGCGACAACATTTGTGGAGACCAATGACCTTTTTCTCCAAAAAGCTCTTGTCGGCTGATACCCGCTAATGTACCTACGGTCGTGAACTACTTGCCATTTATCTAGCCGTGAAGCATTTCCGAAATTTCCTTGAAGATCAGGACTTCTTAATTTTCACGATCCACAAATCACTGACTTTCACCCTTCGTTCCCACTCCGACAAGTACAGTCTGAGAGAGATTGTCCACCTGAAATACATCTCTCAGTTTACCACCGAAATCCGCTACATCGATGGCACAAAGGATGAGGTGGCTGACACGCTGTCCAAGCCCTCATTATCTTCGCTACAACTCTCACACGGGATCGACCTTGGCGCCATGGCGGCTGACCAATAAGGAGTCGGTTGTCCTGGAAACAAGTTTGTTAGTGGTCTCCAACTCATAGACGTCGCCCTGACCAGTGGTACTGTTACCATGCTTTGCGACGTCTCGACTCCTTTACATCGCCCCTTCGTGCGCACTTCGATGTGACGAGCTTTCTTTCAAACTCCGCATGGACTCTCCCACCCTGGGGTTCCAACATCACAAAAGCTCCTCGCGGAAAGTCTCGTTTGACATGGCATGAACGTGGATGTCAAAGCTTGGGCCCGGTTGTGTTTGAATTGCCAGCGGAGCAAGGTGCGGCGCCACAACAAGTCCCCACCTGGCACTTTCTTCGGCCCTGACGCACGGTCTAGCAATGTGCATCTCGATGTCCTAGGTCCCCTGCCTGCATCAAACGGTTTTACACGCCTGTGGCAGTTGGCTCCTCCTAGCTCTCCACCAATTTGTCCCGCTGCCCTCCTGTCCGCCTCACACTCCATGTCAAGTCGCTGCTGGGACGCACGAGGCTTATCACTAGCCTCGCGAGCGCCAGACGCCAATCAATGCTCCCCCTTCTCTGACTGGCTGGCGACACTTAGGCAGAGCGAAAGGCCCACACGCGTTGGGGTCTAAGCACCTCAACGGCGGACACAGACAACACAACTTGCCTGGAGAGACCGCTCGCGACGGTTGTTTGCACAGCCTTTGTGTACGCACTATATCAGCAGTAAAGGTTGGCCAACCCAATCCGTCTTCCCTGACTTCTGATTCGGGAACCTCTGTCTTATCGATCATACCATATCGACACACCTTATCTGCGTTTATCGGTACACCCGCTGGGCTGACGCCATCCCATTGTCGAACATTGGGGCGAACACCGTCGTTAAGGCTTTTGTCAGTCGTTGGATCGCCGTTTTCGGTGCCTCAGCCACGGTTACGACTGACCGAGGAGTCCAGTTCGGATCTGCCCTTTTCCAAGCCCTCCTCAACTTTATTGGCATCACGCGCATTTGGACGACCGGATACCATTTAGCTGCCAACGGAATGGTTGTGTGTTTCCACTGCCAGCTAAAGACCGCCCTGCGTGTCACGGAGGATCCAACCAATTGGCCGGACAACCTGCCCCTTGTGATTCTTGACATTCGTTCTGCACTGTAGTCGGATCTGGACAGTAGCACAGTCGAATTGGTGTTTGGCACTACCCTCCAACTGCCAGGCGAGATGGTCACCACAACCAGTCGTGGTGCCGACGAGCCTTCCAACAATTTTGTGCATCATTTGCGGCAATTCATGCGCACACTTTCCCTAGTTCCGCCCCGAACTCTACAGACTGCCTTATGTCGAAGAAGGCCTGGACAAGTACACCAACGTGTTTGTCGGATGTGACCGCGTCCGCAAGCTGCTGAAGCTACCGTACGAAGGACCGTTCGTGTGCCCGCAGACAATAAGGCCTGCGGGGTCCTTCGTAGTGACAAAGAGGACGGTGTGAGCATCGACCGGGACAGGGCCGCTGTCGCAGAGGAGCCGCCGGGCCTGCCTCAAGGAAACAACCGTGCTGACTCCCAACCCCGTGATCCTCCACCTCCCCTATTCCGTGATTTACCTTCCCTGTCCCATGCTCACCTTCCCAACCATCCCCTGCCCACTTCCCCCGCCACAGTTTCACAGTTTTTGACTTACTCTGCGAAGTATGTTCAGTTGGTTTGCGCACAATCAGCAAGGAAATAACAAGTTGTCAGACGCTCAGAAAAATAAGCAAACCAGTGCTCAATAAGTCTCCTTCCTCAGTCCCACCTGGGACACTGGCACTGGGACATTAGCCTCTATTCGTAAACGATGACCCAGCATCCGTTGTTCACATGGCGCTTACTGCAGAATCTATCCGCGGTAGTCCTCGTAATGGGCTGAATTTGTAGCTTCGGTTTACTAAATGGACAATTTCAGGAACCATCTCACAATGACTCACCGGGCTTCCTGTGGTCGGAATGCATTTTTACTGGACCAATTGTGTCTTGTGTTCCATCGGGCAGATCTCGACCGACGTAGCCAGCATGAACATGATGAAACAAGATATGTCCGTCCAGTGGCGATTTTGCTATAAAGTTGACACGTTTTGCCAGCGACTCTATGCCACGATTGCTAAAAAAACACAAAACGAAATATACGTCGGCGGTGGATAGTGAAACACCGCGAGGGTTCGGTATTAAGCTGTTTTTTTAAAGAGCACATCGGCCGGTCTTTTCAGTGCAAGCCTCCATCCTCTCTTTGCGCCACGTCGATTTTCCCTAGGTAACTTGACAGCGTTCAGCTCCACGGACAAGCAAGGAGCAAACCCGGCAATTCAGTCGGTTTGCGTGCGTGTCCAAGCGTCTCGTCACTTATGCGCACTCCAGAAGTTATTACTAATGTCAGCTTACATACCGTCATTGCGGAAAATTCAAAATTAACTGCTATTGCGCCAAACTACTGGATCGAGGTTAGGTGAAGATGAAATTTAAAAGTCAGGCAGACAAGCAAAATGCCAATACGGGTATTGCCCTATATGTCGCATAAGCTTATGAAGGTTTGTACTTCAAAGCGCACTTTGACGCGTCGGTTCTGAGTTAGACGTTCGAAGGACTCTCCGCACATAAATCCTAGAGAGAGAGAACGAGGATAGGATATAACTACAACCGGAAATGCCCGACTGACTTCGCAATGGTTGATTGATTACATTCATTCCTGGACGTCACACTGAAGAGCGTAAAGGTTTCTTGAGTGTGATTTGAGCTACTTTTCAGTCAAAAAATAAGCCAGACGGAATTTTCTTGGGTTTGTCATGAATATTTTAGAACAGATGATAAAACAACTACCCGATATGATTTGGGCACAGTCGAATGGGAGGGTGTTTCTAATCATCTATAGCTAGTAACAACATAACAGCTTACGACTTTACTACGTGGAAACTGCTTAGTAAAATCTTCTCGACCGTAGATTACCATTCAGTTCCAGTTCCTGTTACCTGTAATGGGACATGCGCACAAACGAGATGCATATTCTGCTTGTCAGACACAGCAAAACATCTTCGTAATCTTCCAGCCAGTTTCTGTCCTCGCATCAAACAAGATCCACGAGATTAACAAGAACAGTGTGGAGAACTCTCCACGTTTCATGACGTTTTGTTTTCATCTGTCGATCGACGAAAGTCATAGCAATTTGCGCGTGTTTTCGGCATTTATTCTAGTTCACATGCAGGGACAGGCGGGTAAGAAGCCAAATAGGTTGAATCTCAATTGTTGTCCCAGATTTGCAGTCCTACTTGACGCTGATTAAAAGGTAAAATGATGGCGGCGAAATGATGGTGGAGAAATCTTCCTGGATGGCACACATCCTAGCGAAAATACGTCGGCCTCTCCATAAATCGAGAACCAGACTGCTAGCAGATTTCGTCTGTAACCTGGTCGGTCGTCGGCTGTTTGTCATTGGAAGTCGCCAGAACCACTCACACGTTTTTCTTTGTACCTCGTTCCCATATAAATGTACCGGCCCAATGAGAATTTATTGAAGGCATGCGTATGCGCGTCTAATGGTTTGATGATTTATACCAAGTGTTTGGGAGCCAATTAATGTCGCCTCCGAGAGGCACCTTACGGTGGCCGAAGAAGAATGGATGGGTCAGGCAGCTCAGAAAATGCATATCTTAACGGTGCGTGAGCCGTAATTTGTCTTATACTTCCATATGACAATAGCAACGCCAAAGTCCCGACTGGTTATGGACTATTAACATCTTTAATTGCCGCAAAGAAGTTCTTCATTTCGGCTCCGTAGGCGAATCGATGAATTCCCTCTGTCTCGTGGTCCAGCCAGGCGCTTTGCTTCTTCTGTAGATTCGGTGGCAGTTGACGCCGGCAGATAGCGATTTTGGTGTTGACTGAAGCAGCCCACGCTCTCCCGTGAGTACAGCTAATTTAGTTTTTTTTTAGAAAGTAAGCGCTCAACTTCCTTGGCGTCATTTTCAAACCCGCTTGGTATTGTCGGTCGGCGGGCTCCTGGAGTTCCGCAGAAGTAGGGGAAATCCAGTTTTTCTTAAACTTATTTACTTGTTTCAAGCATTTGTTCATTTTATGGGCCAGCTTTTTGTCTGACGCTGCGCGTTTCAAGCCTCCGCCGTGCGTATATATTTAGTAGCATGCTTTGTGATGAGATCTGCAACTTCATCCCCAAGTCAAGTCAACTGTTGATTCAGTATTCGGTATTGCACATAAACTTTTTCACTAATACGATTCGACAAAAGTAACTTTTGAAGCACTCGTATCCCAGCAACTGTCACTGATATTAATGTTGGCTTATGCAGGTTGTTTACTGGTTCTGATGATACAAAGTGCACAGTTTTTGCTGAGATCGCTGGGTCGGTGTGAGTAATCAGGAGATCGAGTCAGTTGCTTTTACGTATGGAGACACCATGAAGATCAAGCACACTGTCCCACCCGCTAAATCGAAGTCTACGAGAGCGCCAAGGTCGTTTATCTTTGACGCAAACAAAAAATACAGGAAGTCTTCGTAAAATTCGTCTTTTCCTGTGCAGTAGCAGCCTGATTTTAATGAGCCATTCGTTAGTTCGCACAATGGACAGATTATTTTTTTGACAGCATCATTCCTGATGACTAATGTAACATCAACGTCGCGTCCGTTTTTATCGAGCAGCTCCTACAGAGGAAGATGTATCCTCACCAGCCTTATTTTTTAAAAGCTAGTCCATCGGTTTTCCGTTGTGGCGTCTAAAAGAGGGCTGATGATCCAGGCAATCAGAAAAAAATGATCTCACAAACCATAATTATATGGTCCTGACGTTCCAAAAGCAGACAAGCTTCCATCGCCGGAGGTAAGTAGCATGCCGAGTCCCAGTGTTTATAGAGGTGATAGCTATGTTAACACAACGTTAGTTATACGGCTTTATGTTAACAGTTTACTCGGGCGATTCGTTAAATGGCTTTGACGCTCATCGCCCGCATACGCACAGGGATCACCGCGGTAGCCACCGGGGCGGAGGGAGAGGGAGGGTGACCGCTGTCAATTTTCATGTCTCTAGCGCGGGAGAGGCGTTTGTAAGCTGGTTGCCATCACCGTCATCCGCAGTGACTTTAATTGCTGTCCCGGATCGCTAGTTCTGTCTGAGTCCCTATGCCTTTCTCCCCGTCTGCCGGAGTATTGGTTGGTGCCGCAGTATTGATGACTGCGCGCCTTCGTCGGGCCCGAGTTGTGACGTAGTTACGTACGTGTCCGTCGTAGGTTCTCTCGTGTTTGTATTCGCGTTTGGCCTAACTTCGCGCTTGCTCTTTCGTTCGTCGAACTGCGCCCGGCAGGCTTGGTAGGCTACCGGAAGGACAACGCAACGATTTATTGAGGTCGTCTCCATGTGCTAGGCTTCGATTGTTGCTCTGGTTACTCGGCCATCTCGATCCAGAGTTTCTGCATTCTAGTGGGCAAAGCTGTGCGCAGAGTCTGCGCAGTGTTTCGCCATCAGAGACAATGAGTCCATTCTCCTCACTGCCCGCATGTGTTCGTTAAGCACGGGTTTGCGATGGTTTCTTGGTTTATCCGATGCAGTTAGCTTCGCAAAGGTTAGACTGGACCCGGTAGATGACGCTTGTCGTTTCACTTCGTAGCAGGGGAGCCTTCGATCTCAGGGCTATAGGTCGAATACTTGAGTCCGGTCAATAATGGAAGACAGTTATGAGTATATTCTGCAAGCGATCTCACGACCCTTGAGACCCACCGTTGGCCACTTTCAACTAGACGCTTTCCAGCCTTGCTGCTACCTTTGCAATGAACAAGCCAAGATGGTTGCTAAAAGCGGCCTCTGCTTATCAGCACTCGTAATGGAGCCAGACGTAATACCCGGATGTTATTGTTCTTGTGATTCATTCTGCCCTAAGAGAGCTAAAAAAAGGGTTGTTGTACGTACGTATGTGCATGTCTTAATTACTCCTCCGCCCGCAATACTCTTCCGCGTCATCTCCTCCTTAGCAAAACATCTGAGTTCGGCTCCCCTGGCTTTATTGTCTCTTGGCCTACAGAGTACTTTGTCCTCCACACTCAGTTTATCCAGTCTGACTGCATGCTCTTCTTGACAAATGTAGACCACCTCATTATTTGTGAACGCGTCCTTTGCCACTTAAGTAGAGCGATGGGTCTCAGACGTGAGGGGAACTCATCCTGTGGAGCTCGACAGCCCTGGCTGGCCTTGAGCCAGAAGGAAGGGAATATAGACTAATTCGCACAATATAACTGCTACAGCTGAATACGTGAAGCGCAAGACACGAATTCGGTGGATCGGATGTTGCACCCATTGTCACAGCAAACAATCTTGGTTATGTGGTTTTCTGCAATTTGTATAGTTTTGTTTAATACCCAGATCTTTTTCGTTTAAATGGAATGTAAGTTGCCGAGTCTGTTTACTTGGAGACTTGAAATCCAGTAGTAAAGATGCGGGGTGATTTTGGTCGCCACTAAATAAGCATAACTGTAGTGGCGTTTCGTATCGGATGAGCCTGCATACATCGCGAAACAATTTGCGCTTCAACCTAATCAACTCCTCCTGTCGATAGTTTAGTTTTAGAGGATGGAAAGTCCAGACAAAAATGACTGTTGCGGCTTTCAGACCTGAAATTACGAGAAAAATAATTGCCTTATTACATCAGTCCCCTGTCACTGGTAAGGAGCAATCCTTCAAACCCCACCGCAAGCTGTGTTTCAAAGAGTCGTCAAACCGACCCGTGTAATTCTCACTGCTACAACTCCTAGGCGCTTTGCAAAGCCGCTGATGGACCTCAACCCAGGCTACAATCCGTAGGAAAATCAACGTTCATATCTCGACTTTATTATCTTTTTGCCTAAAGCGTCATTTGGTGATCTCTCTACTCTTATAAGGGTGACGTTTCTAAGAAACTTCGGCAAGATCGCAGTTGGTAGCCAGACATTATACGTTGGTACGGTCGACGTACGTACTTGTTATCAGTAGGTGACTTATCTTGTCTAGGGAACTTGTTATCATTAGGTGAGTTCTTACTGAGTTAGGCAGGCCGCCCGTTTCGGTCAGGCTGTTGGGTTTAGTGAGGGTTTTGGTTGGGCGTAGGTTAAGTTTTAGGATTAAGGTTTGCGTTTTAGGGTCAGGTTTCAGTGTTAGGGTTAGGGTTTAGGTTCCCGTTAGGGTTACTGTTAAGATTAGGGTTAGGGTTAAGGTTAGGGTTAGAGTTAAGGTTATGTTTAGGGTTAGGCTTAAGATTAGGGTTCGGGTTAGGGTTTGGGTTGGGGTTAAGGTTAGGGATATCGTTAAGTTTTGTGTTAGGGTTAAAGTTAGGTTTTGGGTTAGCGTTAGGGTTAATATTAGGGTTAGAATTTAGGTTAGGGTTATGGTTAAGATTTGGATTAGGGTCAGGGTTATGTTTAGGGTTAGGCTTAAGTTTATGTTTAGGGTTAAGTTTTGGGTTTTGGTCAAGCTTAGGGTTTGGGCATGGGTTAGGTTGAGGGTTAAGGTTAGGTTTAAGCTTAGGGTTAGGGTTAGGATAAATGTTTGCGTTAGTCTTAATGTTAGGATTAGGGTTAAGGTTATGGTTAGGGTGAAGTTTGGGGTTAGAGTTAGGTTTTGGGTTCGGGTTTGTGTTAGGGTTAGGGTTGGGGTTTAGTTTTTGTTTAGGGTTAGGGTTAGGTTTAAGTCTACGGTTAGGGTTAGGGTTAAGTTCAGAGTTATGGTTTAGGTTTGGGTTGGGTTTAAGGTTTGGTCTAGAGTTAATGTTAGAGTTAGGCTGATGGTTATGGTTAGGGTTAAGGTTGGCGTTAGGGCCAAGTTTAGGTTGAGAGTTACTGTTAGGCTTAGGTTTAAGTGTTGGGTTACGGTTAAATTAGGGTCAAGGAAATGTTTAGATTTAAGGTTAGGTTTCTGGCTACCTTTTGGGTTAGCGTTCGGTTTTAGGATTTTGTTTACGTTTCGGTTTTGAGGCTTAGGGTCAGGCTTTACTGTTGTGGTCATGGTTGGATTTTAGAGTAAGCGTAGGGTTTTAATCTCTGCCAGTTTTCCACCTACTTGAAACTTCCCAGCACTTTTCCTGGTATCTGTACTTTTACCCAGATACTCAAGCATTCATCTACTAGCCCTTCTATTTACCCCACCCTTATAACCCCTTTTCCCACCATTCCCGTAAGACAGGGATCTGGCTGTCCGCTTACCCATTCCTGGCTACCAACTGCGATCTAACCAGAGCTTTCTTTACGGTAAAGTAGGCAAGGAGACGGCTAGAGGTTCAGAGGTACTGGGCTGCCTAAAAACTGTCCAGGTTTACATCAAAAGAACATCCTTACCTGCTTCGCTGCCGCATTTTGCGGGCAATGTAGGAGGAGAACTTTTTGAGTTTTATCCGAGTCCAGACACCTGCTTTGTAAATTCTATCGAAGGCTTCCTGAAGTTTGTTCGGCTCACCGGGATCTTCCTCTCTTCGCTGAAGACTTTCAGCGCTGAATGAGCTGAGAAGCAGAGCCAAGAAAAGGCTCAGGACCTGGACAAAATTCAAAGCCCATTCTAAATTGCTGTGCTGTGTTACTGCTAAAGGAATGCCAAAAATCATCCGGAGCCCATAGCGTCCAAATTTGGATAAAATAGTAATGACCAAGTTATATTGCTTCGTAATACAAAAGCAAACTTTGTGTAGGAAAGGCAATGCCAGCGGGCGTTGCGACTACTCCACATTTAAATGTCCAAGAGCCAGAAAAAGAACAGGCGTCTACAGCCACTCAGACTAATTTTTCCTGAAAGGAGAGAAAGGACGATGGGGGGAGAAGAAGAAAAAAAAGAAAAAGAAGAAGAAGTAGAAGAAAAAAGAAAGAAGAAGAAGAAGAAAAATAAGAAGAAGAAGAATAAGAAGAAGGAGAAGACAAAACGGTCATGACTGCCCCCTGCAGTTTACCTATGCGTCTGCGACTTCTTGTAGGGGATTTTCCTCTGACAACATAACAAAGCAATGATTACGCAATTTCAGCCGAGGGCATATCTCGTTAGTTTGCAGTGAGTCGTTTAACGCGCTTTCAGCCACGGTAGTCTGGCTTCACCATCGAAAGCCAACTAGTTAATTGTTTTCCTTATACGATTTATACTACTCGGAGTAATTCAGATTTCCTCTGTGGGCTACTTATACTTCGCCGACACTCGGTAATTTAAAGCGTTTTGTTCTCCGCACATATTCAAAGCAAATGCAAAAAGAAATTGAAAGACA
>CACRXP010002308.1:2503-12930 GCA_902702965.1 Spirometra erinaceieuropaei
AGAAGGGGAGGAGAATGGGAGGAGAATGGGAGGAGGAGGGGAGGAGGAGGAGGGGAGGAGGGGGAGGAGGAGGAGGAGGAGGAGGAGTAGGAGGACGAGGACGAGGACGAGGAGAGGAAGGAGAAGACGAAGAAGAAGAAGACGACGACGACGAAGAAGAAGAATAAGAAGAAGGATGAGGAGAGGAAAAGGTGGAGGAGGAGGAGGAAGGGATTAAGAACATCGCCATGCGATCAAAGGTGTAAATTCACCTATGATTACGCCCAAAGCTTATCGTCTCATGAATCCACGTGCATGGAAGCCTGATCACAGTTGAGTTACAGTCACAGCCTTTTTTGCAAACAAGCGTTGCCGGTACGGTCCAGCAGACCAGCACACTCGCACCCCCAAACGACATACCGCATGCCATCAGAAATGTCGACGCTGATGACCTTTCGGAAGAAATTAACTCGTCTGCGCTTGCAGACTGAAGAATCCGAACGAAAAGAGGGCCGAACACGGTTCTTACAATCGCGCATTCAAAGGGCCGAATACCTTTGCAGATGCTGACTTTGAGTTCGAGGAATTCCGCCGTAACCAAAAAAAGTCTATCCCGACATTGTAGCACACACAGAGAAAAATACTGATGCCACTTTGGTTCTGTATAAGAGCGGCCTCGCTGATCCGCGTTACCGGACCGCATGACGCTTTCTTTCAAAAGGTTAAAGAGAACTAGCCGGTTGGAGTCGGGAAGACAACATGCTGTCTACCTGAACACGCGAGACTTCGCGTGACTTGTCTTAGCATGAAAGTTGTTTACAACAGAATAGCCGTCAAAAACAGCAGCATGGCAGATCTGTTGGTATGGCTATTCTGTCTACCGGGGGGGAAGGTGGGCAGGTGAGAATGAACGCCGAAGAATTTGCCGCAAAGTCGTGGTATATGCATATCATAGGCGGGAGACGCCGATTATCTGTTGTCTACACAATTGTGTCGTCACATATAAGACCTGTAGATCGCAGTGGAGTGCCTTCCACAAACACCATTTCTGGTTCGTGGATGTTTTGACTGCAAACAATAAGCCAGCTCAAAAACACAACCCGCCGGGAGTTGTAAGAATAACCTGCAGTGTTGACCTACTATGTGTGCCTAAAACGCTAGCTTAAACTTGGAAGTTTTCCCTCACCGTCGTCAGGGAACGACCTCTCGCATGAAATACACTGGCTGCGTCTCGAGTGAGGCAGCCGTCATTCATTGTAGCAGTGTTGTGATGGTGCATCCGACCATCCCAGGAGCACAGCCAAAGTTGTGTGGGCACATACTTAATTGCCTGGGAAGATTTTAAGATTTTTACTCTAAATCCAACCTCATGAAGAAGAATGAATTGTAAAGTGTCCGGGGAGATTAGAATTAGAGTCAAGACAGGGTCGAGATAACGGTTGATGTTAGGATGAAGGTTAAGATGAAAGTTAGGTTTGAGACCGGAATTAAGGTTAGGGTTAATAATCGGGATGGCGTTAGAACATGGGAATAAGTATTCATCCTGAAATTGATCGCAAGGCCATCCGTAGTGCGAGGGGGATTCCTATTCCCGCGTCTTGCCGTGGTCAACTCAAAACCTGGCACTACAACAATCATTAAGTTATCGAGATGGTTCCGGCAGTGGATGTAATATTTCGTGAACTGTTAACCGAATTTTTAAATGCGTATTCGACTCAAAAAGGTTACCTAAGCAAAGTTGTTATATTAACCCATTTAACTCACGTCAAAATGGGCACCTTTTCGACCGTATGCAATAATTACACTCCGCAAACTGACTACTTAAGTAGTACAGACTTTTCGCGTTGATCTTCGATCCCGTTGTGAATTCAAGTATATTTCACCAAGGACACAAATGAAAATATTTGTGCTCATTTGGTAACAAATAAGATGCTCTTCACATTTTATGCCTACGCAGAGTATTTTTCGACTTTAAAAAAGTTTATAGTTGTTAGTTTTTTAGGACCGTGAAATATCAATCACGCAGGGTCGCATTTGCACGTTTATTAGTGCTATTTATAAAGTAGACAACATGATCCTATCCACTGTAAACTTTTATGCGCCGTGTACTGGCGTGTAGAAAAGAATGGTTCTGCCCCCATGGGAACTATACAGCTTGAAGTTTGGAAACCCTAAATGCGAATGTGACGGTAGATCGGTTTTAAAATTATTCGAAAATTGGAAACGTTTTTGAAAGTCGAAAAATGTTCTTTCTCCAAGTGCAATGTTTAAAGAAGACATAGTTTGCTACCGAATATTTGAACAAGGCAAAGGCGACAAAGCATGCAGAATTTACTGACGTCATAAATTTCGAGACCTCGCATTCAGCTGCACACGGTCATTGCATAGTTATATGACAAGGCAAACTGTTCAATCAACGATCAACCTAGAGAGATAAAACGCGATAGGTAACTTGAAGCATGGGTCTAGTATGCGGGTGCATATGACGAGGGGGGGGGAAGGGGGAGAGAAGTATGAGAGAACTTGTGCGGCGTGATTTAGAGTGCATCGTGCGGGGAGCATTCAGTCATGCCGGGGAGAGGGGCGGGTGGGGGCGAAATGAGAAGGCCAACATGGGAACAGCGTTTCGTCCATAATTGATAATTACCATGGCAGTGCCAGGTTTATCACATGGTCCAGCAGCTGAACCCTGACATAAGTAAAGCACCTTGGGATTCTGCTACACGATAATGAATGTTACAACACTACTTTAGCCGTCTTTCCAAATCGAGAAGACATTTCAGAATTTCGGTTAACATTTCACGAAACAGTACATCTACTGTAGATCGCCTGGTATTTGGTCCTTACGGCTAGAGAAAACCGTCCAACAGGTTATATCAGACGCCCTAGTCCACATCACGGGGTCTGGATCGTCGCCATTCGCGACATCGTTGAACTGGCAAGACCAGACGGGATCATAACCGCCTCGACCGTATGTGACCAAGCAGAAATCATGCGGACTGGGAAGCTTTAGTTTTAAGAAGTTGCAGAGAGCAGATTTATCGATATTTAGTATTGTTGGCCTGTTGTTAGTGGATAATAATGATGCTTCAATGCTTTCCTTCTGTGCCCTCTTTTAAAAGAATTTAATTCTGCGAAATGAGTCCAACTTCACAGCCACCAAGATAATCATCCACGACGGAAACATAACAGGCCGAGAATTGATTGAAGCTTGGGCCTCGGATGAGAGCTCAGCCAATCGATTTATCGATCTTCCGCCGGCGTAAAGAGCCCTGCGCCACTGATCGATGATTGGCCAGCAGGCCCTATAATTTTCGTTTGTTCTGCTGCTGCTACTATCTCTGACGATGGATTCCCGCATCAGTTTAAAAACGCAGAATAATAAATAGACATTCCCGATGCTCAATTAGTCTTCTTCCTCACTTGTACATACACCTGGAACTCGTGAGAATCTAATCCACCTTGTAGTTTTGATTGGAGGGTTTTGTATGTCTATGCAGGCCATGCGCTCGTGGTTGTCTAAAGCCAGTTAACAATAGTGAGTAGACTATAAATGAGCATATGACATTTACCACCCGTGCTATTTCTAACTTTTTACTCCTTCATCCTTATCACCGACCAATCTAATCTGTTAATTCAGTTGAAGCAACATCGAGAACTTGTCAGTAACTGAGGCCTAGTCCCTTCACGTCTGCAATACGCTCCCCATCCATGGTACCATGAGTCAAAACCACCAAGATAACAGAAGGGCAGAGAACTCACGTTGGGCACAAGGGGAGGTAGCACATGGCTCGCAGCTTCCGTTGATCGGGATGGTTGTCTTGAAGTCGCACTCGATCACACAGACTGTGTCCATCTTCAGAAAAGGAGCTACCAGAATTCACAAAAAGTGACGACCGGTAAGAATTAGGGAAGAGAAAGAAATCAAATTACATCTGAGTACCCATTAGAAAAGCTCTTTACACGGGTAAAATTGACTGCGGTTCACAAGTAAGCATTCGCGGTTTGCGTCGACGACTGTCTGAGGTCTTAGAATTTGCTGTCCTCTCATTGTAGGTAACTCAAACCACCAATGAGGATCATTCTCAGTTGAATGCTTCGTAACCAGTGTACATTTTACACATCATCTCCGTGCTTTTGATTACTGGAAGATCCTGTCAACCTGTTTTTATTACTACAGACGCCATTTTCGGAAAATTACATTCTGTTGCTTTTTAAATTCCTCAGGAATGAACTGCGAACTTGGAGTACATCCTCATAATCTAGGTAATTCCAACCAATAGTGATGATCATTCTCAGGAGAATGCTTCTCAACCAGTGTACATTTTACATTTCATCTACGGGCTTTTGAGTACTTGAAAATCCGACAAACCTGTTTTTTTTTATTACAGACGCCATTTTCGGAAAATTACGTCTTGTTGCTTTTTAAATTCCTCAGCAATTAACTTCGAACGTGGAGTGCATCGGTATATTCTAGGTCTATAGGCTCAGACCGAGATTTTTTATGTATAAATATTTGGGCCGAAGACCATCAGTCGCAGTAGGTAACCGCGTAATATTCATTAACTGCCGACAGGCGACTGATAACTAGTAGCTAGCTAATTAATGGTATGGTATAGTATGGTATCCCCTTACCCTAGGAAATTGTATCTGCACTTGACTTTTCACCAGGCTGTAACGAGAGTTCATTTCGATTACTGGACTGAAGATATTAAGCGGGATTTAGTAAAGTTCTAGTTGAGGAACGCACTTCCAATCTAGTCAATATTTCTGGTCTTAATCAGCAGGAAAACGAGCCCATGGCTTAAAAGCGTGGGACGACCAGAGAACTCAGGATCGAGACTCAAGCGGAGCAAACCTAAGTTTGGGCAAGATTGGCCATCAACAGAGAACAAACCAGAAATGGTCTTTCGAGTCTTCCTTGTTCTCGTGAACAGTCTTCTGTTGCCTCTGTGCTGTGCGACTGACCTCGGAGATCTAGAAGGGACTCTAATGTACAATGGGACGAGGATGTTCCGTAACCCGGTCGATAAACGCTCACCGATTGTTCTTACGGAACTCACTCGTTCCGTTGTGCGTTAAGGACTCTCTCTCTCTCTCGAGCCCAACCAGCAGCCGCACAGCGGCGCATGATATATAGGCAGAATGGTATTACCGACAAAGACAAGGGAGACTGGAATGGCCATTTCTGGCTTATTAGCCATCGTCAGCCAGTCATATCCGTGTCGGTAATAACATACTGCCTATATTATGCGTCGATGTGCGGCTACTCGTTGGGATCGAGAGAGAGCCCGTAAGGCACAACGGAACGAGTGAGTTCCGTAAGAACGATCGGTGAGCGATGCCCTTATTGAATATATACTAGCAGGTAAGTGTGCCAGAGAGACATAATTTGCTGCACACAATGAAGGCGGAGACAACTTGTATCTTAATCAAACGCCTTAAAAGATGTAATTTTCCTGTTAAAAAAACTACGCAATTTTGAAAACGTTCGAGTCGTAGGTCTGATATATATGTGGAATCTGGTCTTGTCAGATAAATGAAGCCTCTCATAAATCATGACAGGCTCTCGTGCGTATCACATCTTTTTGTGTTTTGGAAAGCCTCTGTATAAGAACGCGAAAATATTTATGAACGGTTACCTAGGGAAGATATGTTCAAAGGTAAAAAATATGAAGGGATGTCGAGATCAAAGTGTGGCATAGTTGCAGAGAATAAATGCCCATAAAGTGTCGTGTTTCGTTTGGAAAAGATGCAAGCTGAGCTTCATCCACACATACGATTCTCACATTACTAAATTAATCGCAGACTCTACTTTCAGGACGCATACCATGCACTCACTCCACCGAACTCTCAGTCTCCCTTACTGACTCATGAATATACTGGTCCGACGAGAATGATCTAAAAGCAGACGTATGCTCGCTAAGTGATCTGCTGAATACTTCCATATGGATCTCAGCAACTCTTAACCACAAGCCATGTATTTTCCGCGTACGGAAAACCGCACATCTCTCTACGGTACTAAAAGGAGACCATATAGGGTTCATTAAATTAAGCAGTGGATTTGGTCCATATTGTTAACTTTGCAAGCCACAGTCGTAAATGCAGAAATATGACGATTTATGAACGGCCATTTCACGGTTTTTAAAAGTCTCGCAATTAGAAACTTTTTAAAACCGAATTTCCATCTTCCTTCGAGTATAAAATTAGATGAAAATGTAATTTGCTACCGAATGAGCAAAAGAATGAATATTTTTATGCATGCTTTCCATAAAATATAAATGGACTTTCAGGGCATCGAAAATCAACGATAAAGAATCATGCTACTTAATTGCACATCTTTTACAGAGTGTAGTTTCTGCATGCAGCAGAATAAAAGTTCATTCGAAAGCCGGCATCCTAAAGGTGGGTGAAATATTATAGAATTATGCAGCAGACTGAGTATTTTTACAACCCTACTTAACTAATCTCTTCGAAACGAAAACGCATTTCGGAATTTTGGTTGACAATTCATGAGTTAGTCCACCTACTGTAAGCGTTTAAAAGCACACCTCAGGATTTTGGTCAAAGGTTCTCTCTGGATGCGCTGCAATTACACGGGGGAATATGAGAAGCGCCTAGGCAACCGATAGCAGACAGCAGATGGTCACAAACCGTCTAGGCGCGTGCAGCTGAATAACTCCAGGAGACACACACTGACAGTACAGTATTTCGTCCGTTGGTCAAAACAGTATGATCGCGGCAGAGCCAGGGCCTGCCTCGACAAGTGGCGTAAATGCTGCAGCCCTGGCAAATGGCGTTCCACTCCTCATCCCTGGCCCAAAGCTCTCTACCCCCCTTCCCCGCCGAGTCTATGCCGGCAGGCTTTTGTTTCCTCTCTCTCTCTCACACACTGTGTATGTTTGCTGCAAAGGTGTGAGATAAAATGAGACAGAATGTTCTGGCAGATCAAAGGACAGTCGGCGCTTTGAAGGGATCTGAGCACACGGCAGCAGCTGCCGCCGCCGCTAGCGCTGTAGGCATTGTTTGAGCAGGGCATACCTGGACTGATTAATCGAGTCCCACGAAAATTACCTGCGCCCCTCTTCCGAAAATCGAGCAACCTCGCGCCTGAGAGCGAGCTGAGCTCGCCTAAACAACACCAACTTTTCATTATTCAGGAGACTGACAACAGCCAAAGCATCAAGACCTCCGGTGAGATGAGCGAAACCGAGCCGGAGCGGCCAGCCCCCCGCCCCTCCCCCCTCTGGAAGCGACCTCGTGAGGTAGAGGGACTAGAATAAAGCACAATTGTATTTGTAGGAATTCTTGGTAGTTACACCGTGTCTCACAGTCGCCCTTATCGGTCGGCATGAATGTGTCTATTTTCCATCTCAGAGCCTGCCCAATCCTACTCGTAAGCATCGCCGGCAGTTTGTGACGTCAGTAAGTCCTGGGGTTGTCCTAACTTCGGATCTTCTATAGATCACCAAATGTAACAAACTCCTAGTTAACACTGACCGTGATAGAGCCCCATTCCAACAATGTATTCACGTTTTTTATTTCCTCGGAAATTATCTACGAAGTTCGAGTAGACCAGTTTATTCAAGGTCTATAGGCTTAGACCAGAATTTTATGTATGAATATTTTGGCCAAAGTCCATCTGCCACAGCGGGTAACCGCGTAAAATCCATTAACTTCCGACAGACAGATAGCAGTATGGTATCAGCTTACCCTAAAGTATGCTACTAGCTGTCTGTCGGTAGTTAAGGAATATTACGCGGTTACCCGCTGTGGCTGAAGTGCTTTGGACCAAATATTCACATATAAAATTCTCGGTCTTAGCCTATAGACCTTGAATAAACTGATCTACTCCAACTTCGTAGATAATTTCTGGGGAAATTAAAAAGCGACAATTTCTAAATTGGAGTATCTACCAGAAAATACAAGGAGAATGCTGGGGGACCCACTGACGAGCCGAAGCCCTCGCGGCTGCGCCATGCATCGGCAGAATATCGGAGAAACACGCGTGTATGGGCCTTTAAGTAGTACCTGTTGTGTTAGTATGGTATCACCTTACCCTTATGTGTCTACGTTGTAAAAATCACTTTTTAAAATCTTTAAGCATTCCAAAAATCATTTTATTTATCGTGACTCAACTGTTTGGTGGAATTCGAGCCCACGACAGCAAGAAGAATGTTTTAATACAATTGGGTTAAAACAAATTATTCAAAATCTGCCGAACAACCTATGAATTACGTGGGTCTGGTAATCATCTGGTGGACTGTAGGAGGATTACTTAGGGATTCCGGCTTACGTACTCAGTTTACTGTATCAAATCTGGTGGATTCTACATGTTGCGATAGTCTGGACGCGTAAATTTACCCAAATTATGATTAGACTCACGGCTACCGGTGGGGCCTCGTATCTCAGGTGGCTAGAGTGTTGGCTGTATCAAAGCCTTTCCCTCGCTGTTGTGAGCTCGAATACCACCGGGACCGACTGGTTTCGTCAAAAAAAATTAGTCAAAATCAGCAAAACACCTGTTAATCATTTTGTTCATATTTATAGCGCATGATGGTTCAAAATGTGCAATTACCCTTCATCTTCAGACTACAAACTATTGGTACACCACCGTTCGACCGTAGTTGCCGACGATGTCCACCGTGTGCTTCAGAGAAAGTTGGGGGTAGGGGCGGTGACGTGCGTGAATAAGTTTATAGTGATAGTAGACTTGCACAGCATTTACTGCACTCTCTCCTCCCCCATCTGGGCCCGGTGTCAAGTCAGAGTCAAGAAGACAGGAGGCGGGGGAGGGCGCAGGTGGATGGCACGGTCGAACCCGCACCTTGGCACTTCCCTCCACACCCCCTGGTCCATACAACAAGTGACTAGGATTTTAACCAACAGAAATTGGGGGCCACAGGGGTCTCAGTGTGCGGGACGTTTGCCGGCAACCTGGTCTGCCACAGTACCCGGGAATGTAGACACTTTTTATGGTGCGCAATCCGATAACGCCTGCCCGAATCCGATATGGCCCCATGTTGATCCAGCGCATCTACCACGTGGTCCGCTTGAGGGGCACATTGGCACACACAAGTGCATACACACGTTAACAGTGGAAATTCAAACTGAGGTTCTATCGGTTCAGAGTTAATCCCTTGGAATTAATAAAGGGCAGGCAGGGAAGCGCGCGCTCGCCCCGGTGACCAGGTCTTTAGGCGGTCCTAGATCCGCCAGTCACTGCGTTCCGTTCCACAACCAGCTGGTTGACAAGCTCGGGAATTGGAGCGGAAAGAGAGACTGAGCTTGATACTAAGGAATCCATCTCCACGGCACGCCAACGCATTCCCCATTATAATAAATCTGAGTTGATTTAAAAGCAGAACGATGCGTTAAGAGCTAAGGAGACCGCCGTGTGACGGGATAACTCAGTCCACTTGGTCCGTACTGCATGCTTATGTGGGGTAACTGGCTCGAGGAGCGACGGCCAGGCTCACTGACTTCCTCTGAATGTAGCTTCTGTGACAATTCCACGAGGATGACATCTGAACCTCCCCCGGTACACGTTTGTGGGACCAGCTCGCGTGAGGCACGCGTAGACGGGCTGTTTGGTTTTGCCAGTCACTACACTTGTGCTTACTTACGGTCATCTTGATGTGCTTGCTATCAGAACCTGATGGGTAAGGAGGGCGATAGATGCTAAGCAAGTCTGTCTCACTATAGACTAATTCACAGGCAGGTCAATGGTGCTATGCCCACGGTGGACGTGGTCTCCTAGGACAGTCAAACTCTTCCTATGGATGTCCTTCATCTATGCTTGCGCGAAGTGGACTCATAGAACAATTTTTGGCTCCTTGGGCTTTTCTTTCTCTCGGGAAACTCGAGTGCCTTCAAAATCCACAAACGGCAATAGGTTTGGGTCCGCTAATTGTCAGACCGTCTAGAAACGGCCGTCCCACTCTCAGGACTACATTGCTGTTTGCTACTGCCTTTACTTTAATCCAGGAATAATCAGAGACATGTTGTGTGGACGATGTGCATGGTGGACTCAAGGGAAACCGGTCTTCCCTGATCTAAAATTATGCGGCACAATCAGGCGTGCCCAGAGACAGAGAGATTTTATCGTGCTGGCGTTTTCGCTATCTCAAGTGACTTTTAATCACTGTCGGATAATTTTCTCCCCGGAGCGATTTTTCATTGGTGGGTTTTAGGTTTAAATTTGCTACCAGTCTGATCCAAAATACTTTTTATGACGCGGCGGATGCCCTGCCCTTAACGTTTTCATCCCACGCAGTTCACCGGATCGGGAAGGCGTTCCCTGCTTTCGAACTCGCTGTAGTGTCTAATTAGTCCGATTACATTCCAGACTTTGCAAAAAACGTCTGGACAGACGATAAAGAGTGGGCGTACTTTAGGTGTGATAACTAGCTTGATTTTCGCCTTATTCAATGGAGAACTGCGGAAAG
>CACRXP010002309.1:0-11671 GCA_902702965.1 Spirometra erinaceieuropaei
TTTTCCAACTGGCCAATCAGATTCAAGGCCGAGTCAGACGTGCTCTGGCCCAAGACCCCCCGAGATATTCTCTGAATTATCCTTTCAATTCCCCGAGAGTTGTTATTTATTAGCATAGATGTTTGGTCCACGAATTGCTGTCGTTGCGCGAATGATTAACGGTCAGTTTTAAATATCGACACCTTTCACAAGTTAGGTCACTAACTGCCGTACAAATGGAAGCAGGTGCTGATACAAGATGCGACGGTGCGGCGTCTGTCTACACAAAAGCATCGTAGGGTCATAAGGGCTGCCAGAAGACGAAGATGCGATCACTGGGACAAGAAATTTATTGGCCTGACGTTTCGGATTCCCACTCGAATCCATCATCAGAGCCAGTCGCAGATAATGTTAATGGTGGCATAGGGAGTGCTGTATTTATAGCACTTGGTTGTCATGGGACCATATGTATGCGCACTGTAATTAACAGCTCTCATAATCACCGCTGGAGTCGTAATTGATGCGATGGTGGCTTGTAGGTCCGCGTCCGAGTCATTATTTGCCATGATTTCGTCATGCGTGTTGGATGCTGGTGTGACGACTGCTCGGCAAATTGACTCACTGTCATTGGGATAATTGTGTCGCCCCCTCCCCCCCCCCCACGTGACTGATTCTCCTGCACAGGGAAAATCTCAGCACGGAATATGGTAACGGGAGGTCAATGAGCTTGCTGATGGATTGCGGGCCTGTGAACCATGACTCGAGCAGCTCGCGGCTCACGCGTATGTCCCCCTTTGCGACGATTTCGGCCTCTTGAAACTTAAAAATATGGGGTTCCGTCGAATGAGCTGCCCGCCACCTGAAAGCTACCCTCTCCCCGCCTCATTGCTGCTGCGTGCTCGGCAGTTCGCGCCGGGAGTAGCCCCCCATTTTCTCCGACGTAGTTGATGTGTCCGCAACTGCACCATATCCGGAAAAAGACTCCAAATGTTTCTTGTCGTGGAAGTGGGTCTTTTGGTCTCATCACCTGACGCCTTATGGTGACATCCGGTATCTGTGCAACTCTAAGTGGTGCGAGAAGGCGACTAACGGCCTCGTAGGCGTTCCTGATGTACGGAATCGCACGCCAACATTTGGGGTCGGTAACATATTGGAATTCAGCTACCCTGTTTTCTGGTCCACTGCAGTGCGCCTGAACGCGCCGGTATTGCGCCCTTACGCAACAGCGCTGGTGACTGATCGGGTGGTTGCTATTGAAGTTCAGTATTTGCGTCGTATTCGTCGCCTTTCTGAACACTTTGGTTTTTAGGGCACCACAATCTTTGCGGCGGACGAGGACATCAAGGAAGGCCAGCTGGTTATTTTCTTCCTCCTCCATCGTAAATTGAATGTCCGGGAAGATGGCGTTGAGATGTTATGTGAATATCAGCACCTGATCTCGATCGATGACGACGAAGGTACCATCCACAACACGTGCCCAGAATTTTGGTCTGTGGTGTCGGAAAAGTAGCGACTCCAACCGTTATAGGACCGCCTCGGCTATGAGTCCCGAAATCGGCGAACCCATTGGCGTGCCCTTCGCCTGCTCGTAGATTGTTCTGTTGAAGGTAAAGTAGGTCTTGAGACAGAACTTCAGGAGCTTAAACCAGACGTGGACGACCGCTGCCTATGATGACTTCAGTGTGGAATATAAGGCCTACTTAATTAGAGCACATTATTCCCTTCGCAGAGAAATTATTTTTTCTCAAACGTGTCCTCGCGATAGTTCATTTTTTGGGGCTGCAGCTGCCTGTCGTGCCATACAACGGACTGTGGGCAGGAGGACATTACGGACGAAGACAAGGGAGACTGGAATGTCCATTTCGGGCTTATTAGTCGTCATCAGCCAGCCATACCAAATCCCGAGGCCCGAATTCGCGACCTGTCGGTTAGAAGTCTCTCGCCCTAGCTACTGAGTCACGAGCTCGTTTTTCTGCCGGTTGTGACGGAAAATGTCGGCTGCAGACAGAGATGAATGTTTTTATGTGCAGTCGGTTGGAATCACTGACAATCGTGAAGTATTCATCAATATTTGAATGCCGGTTTGAAACCCGACTTCTTTTCTTAAAGTCAGCAAGTAATTTCTGAGGTGATTTAAAAGTTGACAACTGATTTCTACTCGGAAGATTTAGGAATCTTTTAACACCTTTTAGGTTGCTCTGTATTGACCCTACTCAGAGCGTCTGTCCCAACGCTGGACCTCTCGTGAGTATCTGCACGTGCACACCCGGCCTTCCAAAGGGCCAATTAGATTCAAAGCAGAGTCAAACGTGCTCCCGCTTAAGACACTTAAACACACTCCCTGATTCTCTCATGGACTGCCGCTGTTTCGGCGCCGGGAGCACTTGTCTCGGGCTGGCGACCCCTTCCAATCTCTCCTCCAGTTTTTCTGTACAGAATATACTATCCTCCCCACTGGCGTCCCACTTCTTATATTTTCATTCGGAACCGGGCCTGCAGGTCGTGGTGGCCAGGGTCTCACTCTCGGCCTAGGTTTTTGCGATACCGCCGCCACATACAGCATCAGATAAGGGTCACACTTCCGCTTGTACCGACAAGTGGTCTGAGAATGTTGAATGCATTTGACGTGGTCTTCGGGACAGGCGAGTCATGACAGCGGAACTGGGTCAACATGGCACTTCAAAACCCTCATCCTGATGTCCAAATAACCTACGAAGTATCGATGGATTTTACTGTTTGGGTGGGACCTGTGTGTTTATGGCATAACTGAGACAAACATGTACAACTTTTCAGCGTCTCTCAAGGATCACTGCATGCAGCAAGAAGCCAGGTCACACCAGCCACGGTAAAACAAGTTCGATCGGATACAGCATTGTCTCTGATCCCCTCAGTGACAGAGTCCAAGATTGAGGTCGCAGACACCATCGGTCAGACAACATATGCGGTCAATAAACAACCACAGACGGACCGACTGCACTGTTAGAGGAGTCACGAACATCGTAACACGATCTGGGGGGAGCAGTGTAGCCGATCCAAAAAAACGTGCCATAGAATGCACCGCCAACACTGAAACCAGTCCTGCTGAGAACCTCGTATTCTGAGGAGGTTTGTAAAGAGGCCGACTCTAGTGCGACGATTGCCGATCGGCTTTATGCCTCCTGGGTCGCATTATGAGGCTGATACTGATCGAGAGACATGAAAGTGGTTTGGCATGACTGACTAGCTGTCAAGCACAGATAAGCCAATAGCCTACCGTCACAGTCCTTGTCGGAAAAATATTCTGGGCAAGTTGAACTTTTCGTCGACATAAGTTAGGTCCCGATAAGTACGGAAAGAAAGGTTACGGCCAAACCCACTGGCTGACACCTTTCTGCCCTCAAAAGTTATCAATTTTTCACTGCAGATTGGGACACGATAGCACTGCCTGGTGTGACATTAAAAGATACCATGACGTTACGTCTCTCTTTACTTCTATCATCAAGGATGAAGCAGTTGAGATCTTCTACCTACTCCTACAAAGCAAATACGCCCATGTCTTTCAGTTCCTGAAATTCTGGCTCAAAAGGTGCTTCACATTTGACGGAACAATTTACGAGCAGGTGAAGGACACGCCAATGGGTTCGTCGATTTCTGAACTCATAGCCGAGACGGTCCAACAACGGTTGGAGTCGCTGGTTTTCCGACACCACAGACCGAAATTCTGGGCTCGGTATGTGGACGATACCTTCGTCATCGCCGAACGGAAGCAGGTGTTAACGTTCAAATAACGTCTCGACAGCGTCTTCACGGACACCACTTGGATTTGGAGTTGCACACAGAGCGGAGGCCACCATACGGCGTCAGATGATGAGACCAAAACACACACTGTGTCGGCAAGAAACGTCTGAGGTCGTTTATCGGATCTAGTGCGGTTGCGGACGAAGAAACTACGTTGGAGGAACTGGAAGTCTGCTCGGGACGCGAGTGGCCGAACACGCGGCAGCAATGCGACGAAAGGACGCCAGCTGTCAAGTCGTGGTACATTTGATGAGACCTGGCGACACATTCAAGTTCGAAGAAGCCCAAATTCTGGTGAATCGGGATAATCGTTTGAACCGCGAGTTGTTTAGTTAGGATTCACGGGACCCGAGACTATCAATAAGTGCAGTGACAGTCACGCCCTATATTCGGTGCTGGGACCTAGTAATTGGCCACTCGGGGAGCGCGCAGACCAGTGAGCCAGGTGACCGAGCGATTATCACACCCACAGCCAGCACGGGTGATGGAATTTCGGCGATTAACGACTTACATACCAGCCATCCAGTCATTAACGAACCACCGGACAACTATTCCTGCATATGCATGTAGTGGTATAGCGACTGTATCATATAAATACTGCAACTTCATGCGCTTGAATTACCCGTACCTGCTACTGTCTCTGATGATCGGTTCGAGCATGAATCCGAAATTTCAGGCGGATAAAGTTCTCGTTCCAGTGGGCGCTTCTACTTTTTATTAAATACTTCCTGCAATTCGCAGTTTCGCTTGTGTCATTAGTGACAAAGGTGGAAAGACTCACCGGTTCTACGGAGAAGAGAGTTCAGAGAAATCATCGAATCCAAGAACTCCTTACCTAGGTGAAAGTGACCGAACACGTTTATGTAACACTAGCGTGTGTGAGTGTGTGTGTGGGTGGGTGAGTGGGTGTGTGTTTGTGCGTGTGTGTGTGTGTGTGTGTGTGTGTGCGTGTGCGAACCCACCTGTACTCTACTTTCGTGGACCTGACGAAAGCCTTCGACACGGTGAATCGTGAAGGACTGTGGAAGATCATGCAGAAATTCGGCTGTCCGGAGCGATTCACTCAGATGGTGCGTCAGCTGCACGACGGTATGATGGCGCGAGTCACGGACAACGGTGCTGTCTCAGAGGCATTCGCAGTGACCAACGGAGTGAAGCAGGGATGCGTGCTGGCACCAACCCTCTTCAGTCTCATGTTCTCTGCCATGCTGATGGACGCCTACCGCGACGAACGCCCTGGAATCCGCATCGCCTACAGAACGGACGGTCATCTCCTGAATCAGCGGCGCATGAACTTCCAATCGCGTGTATCCACAGCCACCGTGCACGAACTCCTCTTCGCCGACGACTGCGCCCTGAACACCACCTCCGAAGCGGAGATGCAACGCAGCATGGACCTATTCGCCGCCGCCTGCGAGAACTTTGGGATGGTCATTAACACGCAGAAGACGGTGGTGATGCATCAACCGCCACCCAACTCAGTCACAGCCCCCAACGCGCCGCAAATCAGCGTGAACGGAACCCAACTGCAAGTGGTGGAGAACTTCCCGTATCTCGGCAGTACTCTCTCCCACAACACCAAGATTGATGACGAAGTCGCCAGCAGGATCTCAAAAGCCAGTCAAGCCTTCGGTCGTCTCCGAAGCACAGTCTGGAATCGCCACGGTCTCCAACTGAGCACAAAGCTGAAGATGTACAAGGCCGTCATCCTGCCGACGCTACTGTACGGAGCAGAGACTTGGACGGTGTACACGAGACAGGCACGCCGACTGAACCACTTCCACCTCAGTTGTCTCCGTCGCATCCTGAGGCTGAACTGGCAGGATCGAATCCCCGACACGGAAGTACTGGAACGAACGGGAATCCTCAGCATCTACGCCATACTGAAACAAATGCAGCTGCGCTGGAGCGGCCACCTGGTGCGCATGGACGACGAGCGACTACCCAAACGACTCTTCTACGGAGACGTCGCGACGGGTTCTGGTTGTCAAGGAGGCCAGATTCGCCGTTACAAGGATACCCTGAAGTCCTCCCTGAAGCGCCTGCAAATCAACCCGACCAACTGGGAAGAGCTCGCTCGCGATCGTCCGACATGGAGGAGAACAGTGAAGGCGGGCGCTGCTATCTATGAAGCCAACCGAATCGTCGCCGCCAAAGCGAAACGCGAAGCCCGCAAATCGCAACTTCGCCCAATACGCAACGCCGCCGCACAACCTCTCCCTACGTGTCCTCGATGTCAACGGACATTCCGGGCACGAATCGGACTTGTTGGACATCTCCGAACCAACTGCACCTCTCGAACTGCTCCAGCCATCGTCCCCCCGCTCGCCTCTTCCTCGCCCTCTCTGCCGCCAACTAACTCTGACACTTCTTCTGCACCCCCAATCCCATCCCCCTCCTTCTCCTCCACTGCCCCAGCGGCGGCCGTTCAGACTGCCGTCTCACACATCACCAACCCCAACACAACAACCGACATCACCTCTCCCACCTCTCCCGATACCACTGATGAGGATCAGGACCACACCTGCCCTCACTGTGACCGCACCTTCACCTCTCGCATCGGCCTGGTCGGTCACTTGCGAATCCATCGCACAGAGACTGGTGAACCAGTGCCTGGAGCACCAACCTACACCCACCGCACCTCCTCCACTGCCCATACTGCCCTCGCACCTTCAGGCATCGCATGGGTCTATTCGGCCACATGCGCATCCACGAGAGCGGAATTGACCGCAGCCTTGACACACCCACCCCACCAAGCCCCACACCCAATCCACCACCTTGTGCACCCACTAACCACTCCCCAGCCGACATCGACGCCACCGACCTTACCACCCCTCACTCCTCCCCTTCCTCCTCCTCCTCTTCCTTCATCACTGCCACAACGACGGCCACCCCGGCGTCTGCAGCGCATGACTTCACCACAGTCGCACCTGACACAACAACAGGCACAAGCCCTGCAACCTCCATCATCAGACGTGAGGGCCAGGCCTACATCTGCCCTCACTGCGATCGCACCTTCACTTCACGCATTGGCCTGGTCGGTCATTTGCGAATCCATCGCACAGAGACTGGCGAACCAGTGCCTGGAGCACCAACCTACACTCACCGCACTCGCCTCCACTGCCCACACTGCCCTCGCACCTTCAGGCATCGCATGGGTCTATTCGGCCACATGCGCACCCACGAGAACGGAATTGACCACAATTCCGATGCAGCCACAACATCCAACACATCCACCACGCCGAGACCCATCCTCGCTCCACCGTCACACGCGCCGACCACCACCACCACCACCAACACCACTGCTTCCTCTACAGCTGACACCGACACCGCCAACCTCTCATGCCCACATTGCCCACGCACCTTCACCTCACGCATCGGCCTGGTCGGTCACTTGCGAATCCATCGCACAGAGACTGGCGAGCCAGTGCCTGGAGCACCAACCTACACCCACCGCACTCGCCTCCACTGCCCACACTGCCCTCTCACCTTCACGCATCGCATGGGTCTATTCGGCCACATGCGCATCCACGACGACCTGCGGTAGACAACCGCCGGTCACAACACACATTCCCTCACTCCCTACCTCCTAACATCATCACCCCACCAGACATCAAACCTCACACACCTCATGCACTCAACTACCGCCTCCCACGCAAGTGGGAAGTGTGCATCTCGACTCGATCCCCATGCGGCTTCGGCTGCACGGGTGACTTGTGTCCGAGACAATCCCGACACGTCAGGTGTCGTGGATAGGAAGGTTGCTGATTGAGGCCCGCTCTCGGTTCACGCAGTTCGTCACGTTGTGTGTGTGTTGTGTGTAGTGGCGGACTGGTGGGCTGGGGACGGGCTGAAGCAGCACCTTCCACGGCCCTCTCACGCAAGTGAGAGACACGCTGTTCAACCCCCGTTGTGTGAAATCCTGGTGTTTGTGTGTGTATGGGGTGCCAGGTCGTGCTGTGGCGCGCGCAGGCATGGTCAGTCGACCATGTCAGCCACCGCGCCCATTCCCCACTCCAGTCTGCTGACCGGCTCGGACAGCGGCTGGGGTGTGGGAATGGGAAGGGAGAGTGAGGTCGACGACTCAGCGCACTTTCTCCTCACTATAATCAATCTGACGCGCTTGAAGCTATCACGGTGCGCTAAAAGCCGTGGCTTGGAAGGTTGCCAACTGACGGGATACCTTGGACCTCCTCCTTCACTGGAGGCGGTCTGAGAGTCAGGCTGCAATGGCTCCTTTTCAATGTGGCCTTTATGGCATTCCCACCACAGTGCGGGATCCGAGCCAGGCGGTGGCGGCACGCCCAGGTGCGACTTCGGCCGTGCCAGCCTCCAAATCTCTGTTGTGTTGGTTGAAATCCTGGTTATTGTTGTGTGGACCAGGGGGTGTGGTGGAACGCCAAGGTGAGGATCCGTCCGAGCCATCCACCTGCGGCCTCCCTCGTCTCCGGTCTTCTTGACTCTGTCTTGACACCGGGCCCAGGCGGGGGAGGAGGAGAGAGTGTAGGTAGATGCTACGCAAGTCTACTGGCACTATAAACCCCTGCGTAAGTCACCGTCCCTGCTCCCACCGCTGCTGCAGCTGTAGGGCACACGGTGGTCATCGTCGAAATCGACGGACGAACTGTCGTGTGTGTGTGTGTGTGTGTGTGTGTGTGTGTGTGTGTGTGTGTGTGTGTGTGTGTGTGTGTGTGTGTGTGGAGGGACACAGCGTGAGTTAATGACTGATCGAAAACTGAGTCAGTGGGGAGAAAGAAATTGCCACTGTTGCCGCGAACAAAGGACGGCAACAATAGTCCTGGACACTTTGGATTGCGTCACAAAGGCTCAGGAGCTTATAAGCGACAACCAGCCATATGAAGTCCTCGATTCTGGCCCCATTAAAACACTGTTCGACAAAATCTATAAGAACCTGAACCAAATGAGGAACCAAAAGACAATATCCGAAAAGGATTGGAGACAGACGAAACCATAAGATGCTGCCTTACGGTTTGCCGAAAATCCACAAACTGAATGTCCCCCTACGAGTCATAATGGCGCTGAAGGGCATGCGTACCTACGTATTGGCTAAATAGCTTGCCAGGCACTTGGAGATGCTTGCGTATGGCTCCGAACACACTGCCGTATCTACAATGCACTTCCTGGAAAGACCCGGGGTTACCACAACAGCTCCCTACGAAATAACGGTATCCTTTGACGTCGTCTCTCTACGCACCACTATTCCTAGACTTGGTCATGAGTCGTCAGTGACCTACTGCAGAGAAGGTACGACGAAGAGGGAAAACCCTTTAAGAGGACGTACGCGACGGAACTACTGCTTACGCACGTACTTCACGTTTGACAGCCACATTTACGAGCAAATCCTGGGAGCCCGATGGGGTCCCCAATTCCTGGCTACCTGAGTGAGGCGGTCTTGCATGAACTGGAAACTCGAGTCTTTCACTCCTAAAAGCCAAAATTCTGGATGCGGTACGTAGAGGACATCTTTGTAATCCTACACCGAGACGCGAAAGACAACTTTAAAAGGGAACTGAACTCGGTTTTTCCACAAATTCAATTTGCCATGGAGGAAGAAAAAGACGGAGTGCACCCTTTACTCAACGTTCAGGTAACGAGGCAGGAAGACGGAACCCTCCAAACTGATGTCTTTCGAGAAGCGACAAACATAGAGAAAGTTTTTTCACTACAACAGCAATCATCCCGTCGCATAAACGCAGTTGCATCCGGACACTTTTTCGCAGCATCAACACACACTGTAGCACAGAAGCCGTGGAGATGCGGTAGCGTAAAACCCTATGGCATCACTTCCTTGCCAATGGATGTCCGCGGAGTTTTGTAAACAAATGTTTGTACCAAAGACACGACGGTGAGCAAGAACAAAGACTAGAAATTTTCCCTGTTTTGCCCTACGTGAAGAACGTCTCCAAAGCCACCGACCGTATGCAAAGACCGGCGGACTTGGGCGTTGGACACAGGCCGGAGGCCACCATCCGCCGCTTTCTCATGCAGTCCAAGGACCGGCTACCAGTTGCGGATACGTTAGACGCCATTTACCGCGTGAAATTTCTAGCCTGTCTATCTAACTACTGTGGCATGACCAACAAAGGTTTGAGAACGCACATGCATGAACATGTCTTAGCCGTAAAGCGAGAGGATGTCCGACCACACGTCGCCATGCAGTCTAGAAAAGAATCACAGGTTCGACTTCGACGCTGCCCAAGTGCTCGGCAGAGCCGAAAGCAAACTGAGGAGCTTGGAGATCAGGAACCAACTTGATCAACCACATCATCAATCTACCAACGTCATACGAGGCCGTCAGGCCCCACTTGCGCGCGAGAGGAGCCAATGAAAAGCGACCATGATGGACATACCAGGTGCGAGCACCTTATTAACATACCTTTCATGGAGTCCAAGATTCCTGACGCCTGGCGTACAGTGAGAATCACTCTCATCCCCCCAAAAACCACTAATTTTGGACCTAAAACTTTTCGTCCAATTGCCTGCTCTTCCGCACTACTGAAGCTTGCTGAATGAGTCGCTCTAGATATCATAAAGCCTTTTTCTTCCAGTTTTCCCGATTCTCTGCAATTTGCATATAAAGCCACGCGCAGGACTTTAGACGCTGTTGCTCTTGTGGTCCACTCTGCTCTAAAAAAAGTAGAAAAGGGTTGCCGCGAGTACGCATGCGCTTTTCTTGACTACTCCGCCTTCAATACCGTCCCGCGCCCTCTTCTCCTAACCAAAACATCCGTGTGCGGCTCTCCAGGCTGGGTCGTCGATTATTTTAGTTCCCGCACTCAATTTGTCCAATCTGGCAAGCGGAAATCTCTGGTCCCTCCCAATGACTACGGAGTCCTTCAAAGTTCCATTTTATCCCCTCGCCTTTTCTCCCTCCACACTGACGATATAAGCTTCCCAACCGACTGTCTTTTGGCTAAGTATACTGATGATGTGGTTGTTGGAAACCCTCTCAGGAGTCAGACACACCTCCAGTCTCTAAAGGATGGCCTAAGCCATGTCCTAGTATGGTCGGAGGAAAATGGTCTTTTAGTGAACAACCGAAAATAAGTTGTGTATTTTCCGACTGCGGCCCTCTCCTGGTCCTGAAACCTCTGATATCTTTCCTAACGAGGTATCCTCTTTCAGGTACCTTGGCGTTACTTTGTCCTCCTGTTACTTTTCCCTCCGTATTGAGTCCCTATTTACTAAAGTTCGTAAACTTCTTTATTACAGTCCTCCCACAGACCTCAACCCTTAGTCTGGCGATTCATCGATGCCTGCATTCTTCCTCTTATCCTATATTGCTCTCCTGGTTGCCTGTTCGTGATCTTTGCAACCCATACGGAGCTTGTTTGCTTCATGAAGCCAATAGATCGGTGTGCGCCCATTATATAACTTCGGTTGCTTTCCAAAAGTCTTCAGCCGCCTCGGTGGTCTGAATCCGAACCAGACGTGTTGGTAGGTCTCCACCAACATTACTATCGCCTAAATATTGAAATTCCGCCCCCCCCCCCCCGTCCTATCACGAAAACCAGAGGAACGTCCTCCAGCAGGCCCTAGGCCGTACATTTATAATGTCAAATACAGAGGGCGAACAAAACAGGCACCATTTGTCTTTTAGCAAAAAGGAAGGACAAAAGTCGAGGCAGGTTGTCTAAATGGAAAAAAAACATAGGCAGACTAGAGTGGTCGATCAAAATCTTGGCGTATCAGTCGGATAAAAACCCTGCTTAACAATTAAATCATGCTAAGTGTCAAGGTATGAAGTCTGCACAGTGGGAGGGCGAGGACGAGGATGTGGCCCGGCATTCCTTACAAAGCCTAAATCAACGCTCAGGAGCAGAGGGCGCAGACTGAAGGTTACCCTGCACGCGCCGACGGCTGGCAACAAATCGAAAGTGAAGAGTGGGACTTG
>CACRXP010002318.1:0-12715 GCA_902702965.1 Spirometra erinaceieuropaei
CGCCCATCCCAACCTCTGTCTAAATGTATTGGATTCTAATGAACCGTTTAATTGTGTTCCTTTACAGAGAATGACATTTTTTCCAAACGCTAGAGGAGTCTGTCGATTTATAGAAGTAGAAATCCAATGCCTTTTGTTTTAATTTCCCTCTTGCGCCAGGTAAGTCACGATAGGTAAAATACTGCATTAATTGACCGTAATAAGTTTAGGCAGGGTAATAATTTCTAAGAGATTTGCAGACCTGAAATAAGGCTTTTATGTAGCTGAAGTATAGATTTTTAGGCCCAATAATAGGATCTCACTGACCGTCTTATCCATTGCAGGAAAAAAGAGTTTTTTGATCAAAGGAGGAACCCAAGAAAACTACTCTGCGGTCATCCTCGCACCCGAAGACTCTCAGCTTGCTCACATCGCAATCGTCGTGGTGAACAAAAATGAGTTTTTCCCAGGTATATTTTTTCGTGTTCTTTGCTTTCAAATAAAAAGTAACTTTTATTTTTACTATTAAATAAGAGATATATCTCAGTAACGCTTCACTGTACTTTCATGAATCAACGTTCTTGCAGAGCTTCCCGGCGCCAGCTGCATAAAACCTTTTATCTCCGACCCGTTCTATTCGCCGCCGATTTCTGTAGTCTTGGATGGAAGTATAGGGGTAACTCAGGACATATGCATTTTGGTTTCCCTAATTTGACTCGCAGGTTTTATATGTCTGCATGAATTTAAAGTCTGTGATTCATAAAATACTGCAAGAGTTTTGTTGAATCCATTTTTCTGTCTTAAGGATGTCAGGCTCTTGGGAAACATAAGCAGATATGAACCGGGTTCAGTCAACAAAAGCCTGCAAATAATTCTCCCATACGGTACGTTATAAACTACTTTACCGATCTCATGAAGTATGGTCCGAAATTATAAAATAAGCATCCGATTAGAAGGGATTACTCAAGTTTGTGTGCAATATTGATTGTCTTGCGACATAATGCCGTGGTATTTGACAAACCCCAAGATACTTGCTTTTAGGTGCGCTTTCTTTAGGCCGCTTACAAAAACCCTACTCGGTAAAAAATGACCACTAAATTAGTTTGTGCTTTCTATTGGTTTTAGATGTCCTTATAAATGCAAAAACATTTTGCCAAAATCATGCACGAAAGTACTTTTCCTCGTAATTATTTAGCAGCAACTCACGCCTTCGTCTGATTTTAGACTCAAAGACAGGGTGCTTTTCGGTTTAAAAAATGGTTTGCAAGTCAAGAATAATTTAGGACTCGATCTAACGTCACATTTTTGTTCAGGAGGTTTAGTCTACTAACTGTGTACTTCCCGTGTGATGAAAGACATTCATTCCTCTATTCCATTAAGCCGGTGCAATGTGAAGTTAACATAATTTTGTAACGGATGTGGGATATTTCCTATTCTTCATGAGAGACGTTACTGAACAGACAAATAGAATGCCCAACCTAAAAACGATCGGTGAGCGTCCCTCTACCACTGTATATTCCCGGTCTCAACCGACAAGGCAACGAGCCCATGGCTCAGTGGTTAGAGACGCTGGACTTCTAACTAACAGGTCGCAAGTTCAAGCCCCAACTGTTCTACAATTCGGGGTTGGGTATGATTGGCTGACGACGTCTAATAAGCCGGAAGTGCCCATTCCAGTCTCCCTTGTCTCTGTCGATAATACCATTCTGCCTATATCATGCGCCGCTGAGCGGCTGCTGGTTGGGCTCGAGAGAGAGAGCCCGTAAGGCACAACGGGCGAGTTCCGTAGAAACGATCGGTGAGCGCCCATCTATCAACCTTAAAATCGCATAACTGGAAACCCTTTTAAAACCGAAAGATGCCTTTCCTTCGAGTAAAAAATGTAAAAAAGATCGATCTGTTACGAATTGAGTGCCAGATAGAATACTGTTCCCTACGCTTTTCACGAAATATGTTTAATTTACGAGGGCATCGACAATCAATGGGAAAAATGCATACTAATTTATTAGCCATTTCTCACCGAATGCAGTCATTACAGGCAACCGAAAAGAAATACATTCAAAGACCAATATCCTGATGTGTGCGTAATATCACGGCATTTTGTCTCAGGATAGTAAATACTACAACCCACTAAAGCAATCTTTTCCAATTGGATACGCATTTCGCAATTTTTTGTCAACATTTCAAGAGATCGGCCACTAATTTTACTATGTCCACTGTGCAAAGAAAATAACTAACTTTGGTCTTTATTTCAAGAACGAATCAACGGCGAGGACTACAAGCTCATGCACGTAACAGGACGTATGGAAAATGAGAGCCTGTCTTTCTCCTTGGCTGGCAGTGCTGGTTATGGGGAAGTTTACCAATTTTCGCCATACGATAACGCGCCCATCCTGATGTATCCAACACACTTTCTTAAATGGCCCCAATCCTGCAGATCATCAGGCGCGTTGAATCACATTAAATGGAGCGTATCTCTTGCAGCCTTGATGACCTTGAATGTGCTTCTGAGCGGCAATTAAAGAGTCGATCTGTCGGCTACACAAGCAAATTCCTCCATCTACTCTCAACGTAAATTACAATTGGACAGTTTTTTTTCTGTCAGCTCTCATAACGGTCATTTGAACATCGCCAGTCAGATTTTTGTTGTAAATCTGATACTACTTCAAGGTGTGAAGAAGATACGTAAAACGCAAACACGTTTTTCTTTTGACTTCACTGGCATGCCGCCATAAACGCATGTTAGGATTGGATAAATTGACTGATTACATGATGACGCGTCGATTTGCTTTCATCGAGGAAACGTTAATTAGTTCCTGCTTATAGAGAGATTAAGTTGACTTGTGTAATTCAGGAACAATTGATGGCACCACGGTAATCATCGCGCTAATGTACCAACCGATCTGACCGTTGTCTCGCCTGGACCGACCGTTCAGGACAGGGAAGCTGTGGATCAAAAAATTAAAATATCTGTGCAACTATCTCTCATATTCATATGAGATAGACTGAGAAACTTTTGTCGCTTTGCTTTTACAGCAAAATTTCAGAGGTGTTAACAATCTATACAAGTTTTAGGGGTGCAGTATTATTTTTAATATTTTCTATGGTCTTACGTCACTCACAGTCGTTCATCACTAGTTTGGAAGTTTAGGTTTATTCGTTTGGGCCAGTTTCCGTGAGGTTATAAATGTCTGTAAGATTAAGACAATTTCTTGATTTAACACATATACTGTGTCGTGTTTACTGGTTCCCTTTCCAAGAATGAGGGATTAGTTGGGTGATTCATTTATTCTTCCTTCACCGCCTCGAAATTCCCGCGGTAAGTGCTACTGCATTAATCCAAATTTTGCGTGTTTAATAAACATTACAATAACAAGCGCAAGCATAGGATGGCAAAAGCAGTGGCGGTAGGCTCTTAGCAGTTGAAAAGTCTTTTTAAACTTTTGACAGAGTAAACAAAATAATCAAATGTTTATCGCACTTTGGTGCGGCAATGTACTTCCATCAAGCAGCATAATAATTGAAATTGGGGAAGTTTACATTCCAATGCTCAAAACATACGTTGTCTGACCTAACTCACGAAAGGTGGTGAGAAAAACTGAGACGACTAATTGTGCTCCTTATGTATTGCACACTATATTTACTCGTTTAGCCCTTTCCTGAAAATGTTCCTTTTACATGTGGAATATGTTTGCGCATAATTTTTTTTTCGGACAAAATGTCAATAGACCTAGGCAAATGTAAGGATAGGGTATGCAACCCCCTGAGTGGTTGGTATGCTTCTTAACGGTTTGTCTGGTACCATGTCGCGAAATGCGTATTTTAACCTCAAATAGCTTTATTGATATTAAAGCCGCCCTTATTAGGCTCAGAGTCAGGGTTTGGACAACGGCTAAAATTGATGTTAGTTGGACTATTCTTGGGAATAGGGTTTCCAGGCTTGAGCTGTGGTTTGAATTTGAAATGGAGACTAGGATTTTGGGACTTGATTTATGGTTACAGTTACGTCTGACTTTTCCCTAAAGGCACTGACTGGCGTTAGGTTTGTTGCTAACTGCGATCTTTACAAGAGGAAACATACCATATCCTTGCTTGGGCGAATTTTACTTTATATTTAGGCAGTCCAAGAAGAAGTTTGTGCATTCGTGCGTTTTTATAATAGAAATGAGCAATCCCTCTCAAAAGTCTATCAAACAGAACCCGCCGCACTTGAAACTTGCTTCTTCTTCTTCGACTTAAATTGTATAGATCACGATGTAAAAAGGGTTATTTTTTAAAAAATTTAGACATCATCTTGATCTTAAAAAAACCCAATTAACAAATATGTCTGATTTTATGTTAGCTTTCAAGCATACGGTAGGATACCTTTCAAACGGTCTAGTTATAACTAATGCGCAATTTAGAAACGGAACTGGCAGAATATTAGCGATTTTAGCAATATTTTAATATTTATACAGCCCTCGTGGTATAAATCTAAAATAAAAGGACTAAGCCTTGACGTAAGCATGTGTGTCTGAATTCCCCTCGGGAAGAAGTAAAGTACGCAGGCATCCATCAGCAAAACTAGCTTGTTAAAGGGTTTTTAAAAGAGGTAACCTATTAGAAAGAGTGTTCCAGTTGGCCCAGAGGCCTTCTCACTGTGTCTGTTTCTCCTCCCAGCTGGCGATCAGGGCCATGATTGGCTGAACGACGACAGAATAAGTCAGAACCAATATTGTATCGATCAATACGCATTCTCTTTCGTCCCTCCACAATAATAGAGGGGCGCGCAAAGATCGCGCTACGGAACTGCCAACTTTTAGTAGTTTTTTTCGCGTCGTCAGCACAACTGATTGATTGCCAGCTCTTTAGATCAAACAAGTGGATGAATTCTATTTGGGACCAGGCGATTTGCAGGCTTCAACCGGCCTAGTTCGGGCCTTATCAACGTGGGCGGGAAGTAAAGATTGTCACGGATGAAAGCGAATATGCGAATCCCTGGTTCTTGTTGTAAAGAAGATTGACACACGATCTTTGGGACAGTATGTGTATTAGTCTGAGCTTTCGGTCTCGTACAGGAGGCCATCGTCAGAGACTGTGAGAATGCGACATCAAATGAGCAGTTTTTGTAGTCAAGCCATGAAGGAGGGGGGGGGGGAGATATGAGTGCAGAGGGTGGTAGCCGCGATAAGCTGAGTCCCACGCCGTCTCACGGTGACGTGACTGCGTGCACCCTTGGCTGCAAATTGGGGTCTCGCCTCTTGGCCGCGGTAACGAAACGCGTGATAACAGGGGGGGGTATGTCAACGTGTCTGTTGATAGAGTTGGGTCAGACACCCAGGCCTCCAACAGTTCTCGCCCTGTCTTATTGTTGTCCAGCGCTACTATCCGCGTGCTCGCGAAGTTGAATTCGTGGCCTTCCTCCAGGGTGTGAGTGGCGACCTGAGACAACGGGTCGCCTCTCCGGACCGCCCGTTTGTGCTCCGTTATTCGTGAGCTAAGTCGTCGTCCGGTCTGTCCTGTGTAGTGGCGAGGGCAGTCCCGACATGGGATCTGATAGACGACACCCGATTGTTCTTCCACGTCTAGGCGATCCTTCATTTGCATGATTTTGTTGCGCATGGTCGCTGTCGGACGGTGAGAGATACCCACGCCTAGCTATCTAGCGATACGTTAAATCGCTTCGGACACGTTCTTTATATATGGTAGAGGATGTCAGAGTGTTGACGGCTCTCCTCCGTTTGTTCGTCGTGGGTGCGTGCGGAGGCAGCGACTGACGAAGCTGTTCGGGCATCCATTCCTTCCCAGTTGGTCCCGAAGATGCCGAAGTTCTCGTACTCGTCCCTCGGGTTCACTGCAGTGCGTTTTTACCCTCTGGAAGAGTGTCCTAACACGTTTATGCGTTTATGCGCCATTGGGTGGTTACTGTGATAGCTGAGAATCTGAGTCGTGTTAGTCGCCTTTCTGTACACCGTGGTGTTGAGTTTGCCGTTGGGTGTGCGTGTGACGAGAACGTCAAGGAAAGGCAGCTGTTCGTCATGCTCTTCTTCCCTTGCGAACTGAATGTCCGGGAAGATGCCGTTGAGCAGGTCTTGGAAGACGGCCAGTCTGTTCCTTTCAGTTATAACGAACTTGTCGTCCACGTACCGGCGCCAAAATGCAGGTTCATAGTGGTCGAAGGCCACTTTTCATGCGCTCATCTTCTTTACAGTAAAGATTGTCTTCCAGTGTAAACGATGAAGGATTTCGTCATTACTCCATTTGGGGACCTCGGCGCCGGACTCGGGTCCCGATTTCTTTCGCTACGTAACCTTTGAGGATTTAAGGATGCTCCCAGGATTTTTGCAATATGCATAGTTCACAGACCCTTCGAAGTCTGTTAGCCTCACGTTTACACACATTCCGCTGTCCCTTATATTCCCGCAGGTGTTCAGAACTCTCTGTTAGCCAATAGCGTCTCCATGAATTATTTTTCCTTTTAAATGCGATTTATACTTCCCGGTTTATCCACGACCGACGATTGTTTGTTCCTTTCTTTCAGTGAGCTGAACGTGCACTAGTATTCGTTAACTGTTCCCTGCAATGTGGTTGTCCACGGTATTTCCGAGACTTGCGTTCGCATGCTCGAAAAATCTCCCTGCCAGTTATTCAGATGAATCAGATTGGAAGGACTCGGAGTACTAGAAGACCACTACAATATGACCACTGGTGCGAATTGGCATCTCGAGTGAGCAACAGGTCGAGGCTCAAGAACGTTTCGGAAGCTGTCGGCCGCCTTCTCGCACCACTTGGGGTTGGAGTGGCACACAGACCGGAGGCAACCGTCAGGCGTCTGGTCATGAAACCGAAAGACCCACTGCCACGGCTAGAAACGTCTGGAGTCGTTTATCGGATCTTCTGCAGTTGCGGACAAAGCAACTACGTCGGAAATACCGGAAGACAGCTCCGAACGAGAATGGCCGAACACGCGGCAGCGGTGCGCAGAAATGACGCCAGCTCCTAAGTTGCGGCCCATTCGACGAGATCCGGCCACACATTCAAATTCGACAAGAGCGAAATTCTCGCAAAAGGTGACAACCGCGTGAGCCAGGAGCTACTGGAATCATGGTTTACTGGCCCCCAGTCCATCAACAAGTGCAACGATCTGCCGACTCCATACTGCGTGCTAAAATTTCGCCTAGGCGGAGTAACAAGCCATGCGGGGAGTGCAGAGGTGAACACTTTTCCCAACACCGGGGTCGGTGCGTCAGATGGTCGAGCAATCATCACGCCAACATCCAACGCACGTGATGAAATTGCAACAATTATCGACCCGAATGTCGGTCATCAAGCAGTGATCACACCACGTGCGACGATCTCGGATGAAGGGGGGGAGCCGTGAATGTTCATAGGTATGCGGTAGCATGGCTACTGCATCCTATCAATACCGCAGCCCCTTGTGCAACAACCACCCGTTTCTGCTTTTTTGTCTCTGATGATGGATTCGAGCAGGAATCCGAAACGTCAGGATAATAAAGCTCTTGTCCCAACGATCGTGTCTCCATCTTCAAGACTACTTCCTGGGACTCGTCTCTTCGCTTCTAGAAGAAGAGGCGTTCACCGGGAGGGGTTTATTGGAGGTCTGACGTTTCGAGTAGTTCATTCTTATACCCATCTTCAGAGACTGGAAAGTTCTGCGCACAGCTCCCCTTATCTGGCGCACTTTGTTCAGTGCATGACCCACCAATGCCGCCTGTGTTTTTGCATCCAACCCGCATGTCATTGTGACCTGAATCGCCCCCCTCGACCGCGAAGATGACTGGCGGCCCCGATTGTCCCGCGCCGTGACTTTCTCCCGTTAAGAAGGTTCGTAAAGTCAAATAGGGGGGGGGGAGGAGGGCAAGTTGATGTGGCGGTTGACAGAACAGTCGGTGGACATCCAGGCTTCTTGCACCTGCCTTGACGTATGAGCATCGTCCCGGCCCACAATCCAAACGGCGTCAAGGTTGAAGATGTGTTCCATTTGCGCGGCATGAGTTGTAACCTCCGACTTTGGGTGCAACCTTCGCACGTCTACCAACTTTAGTGCAGCTGCCGCAGGTGCAACTACGTTGGGGAAACCGGCCGACGGCTGCAAACGCGAATGCACAAGCATAAGTTGACCGTTCGAAGATTGGACCCAAAGTTAGAGGTAGCAACCTATGCCGCGCAAATCGGACACACCTTCAACTCTGAGGTCGTTGAGATTGTGGGCCGGGGCGATGGTCAGACTTAAAGGCAGGTGCAAGAAGCCTGGATGTCCACCGACTGCTCTGTCAACTGCCACATCAATTTGCCTTCCCCAATCTGACTTTACGAACCTTCTTAGCGCAGCCGCTCCGGTCCCCCTTTCTCCCGCGAAAACAAGACGCCACGATTGACGCTTAGCTCTGTCACAAGCAAACAGCCTAATTACGGCAACATGCCCTATGTACAGAACCTGTTCTCACAACTTCCTGACTTCTGACATACGACGGAACGAAATTAATGGATTCGGTTACAGTTGATCATACATCCTTGACCGTCACAACAGTAAGCGCCCACTCTAGAATATATGATCTCTTCCTTATTGATGACAACTGGAGTGGACGCGCAGCAAAGCCCAGATGTTTTTGCGCCAAAGTCGAGCTAAGCATCCACAATCTGAAACCAGATTTTATGCATTAACAGTATCCAAACCGCAAATTTGGCGCATCCACGAAATTTCCTAATACTGAATTTCTCGCAAATATAGACCAACCTGACTTACACAATTTTAACGACGACATAACAGCTTGAATTTATAAAGTCGGCCAAGCATTTAAAGGACTTCAACACTCGACATGGACGTCTTCAACAATAAAAACTCGAGATCAACAGGAATGTCATCGTGACGCCGATCAATGATTCTGGTACATAAACAATTTAAAAAGTAAGACTGCTTTGCACTGCCAGAAAAGACTGCAATGTTTATTTTCATTTTAATCCAATTTTTATTTTAAGACTGCTTGCAGATCTGGACAAGACCGCTCCTTGTGGAAAGACACATTTAGACACACATTGTACTAGTCAATGTCACCAATAGTTTCCTCAGTGGGACCATCGTGACAGTCTTGAATACATGGTCATCATCTTTGACGATTAATTAAGAAACCGGAACCGGCAGAGCCCTCAGTGGTATTGTAGGCACCATTTTAGACTTAGCAATCTTCCTCACCCGCACACAGAAAAAATGAGTGTGAGGAAAGAAATCATACTCAGACAAGAACGGTTATGCGATCGTGAGTAGGCTTTTCGTGTCATCTAACTTCTCTAGTCAATGACCGCTTCTTAGCCTTATTGCCACCTTTTATGCATTTGCTTTTAAACAGATCAAAACAGTAATTGGGAAAATGAGGGAAACTACTGCTCAATAGTTTCTCATTCACACACAGGGGCAAGGCGAGTTTTGGTCTGCAAGTAGGCCGGATGTTAGATATTTACACGCGGAAGTCTTGTTCGATGCACATCAGATCTCCCATATTTGTGGACTGAACTAAAAACGGAAAAATAACAGAAGGGGACACTGGGAGACTTCAGCATTTAGACGCTTTATGTTGAACTCCAATTGGAGGTGGTAGTTGATTTGTCCTCACGACAAATTAGTGTGATTCCCATTATAATGAATATGCCGAGTCTGCTGTTGATGTCTGATGCGTCTTTTTAGATAACGTCCTGCCATGTAATGTTTAATGACAATGAACCAGGTTAATTGTCGGTTTCCTTACTCCACTGTAAAATTATTTTGATTAATTAGGCTCGGATCCCGTCATGTCTCAGCAATCAATCTCACGAAAAGTTGGCCGAAATGCTGAAATACGTTTTCGACTAGGAAGGACTATCTAGGTGGGGTTGTAATATTAATTGTCATGCAGCAAAGTCCTATAGTAATTTGGACTTGTCAGGATGTCGGCTTTTGGATACATTTATTTTCAGCCTTCTAAAGAAAACACATTCCGTAAAAAAGGATCACTAGTGTGACATGCATTTTCCATGTGACATGGTCTCACAAATTCAAATACATTTTACGGAAAACATGAACTAAAATATGCTTTATTTTTACACGTTTGGTAGAACTTCACGTTGTCTTAAGATTTTATACCATAAGCAGCATTATCTTTCGGTTTTAGAAACGTTTCTTAATACGAGATATTTAAGATCGTGTAATGTCCATGCTTACGACATCGCATATGTCCGCTTACTAACGCTCCTCATTAGGTGTGCAACATAGTCCGCATCAACTGAAAAATTTTACAAACTCCTTATGATACCTCGCCAAATTCATAAAGAAAGAAAACACCTCGTAGGCTGAAATCGCTAAACGCCAATGAAACGGCTGATCAGGTTCGAAATTATTCCGGAATTGGAAAGCACTTTTAAAACCGAAATATACACTTTCTTCAGCTATAAGACGAGCAGACTACGCGAGTTTCTACCAAAACAAGTAAAAGAAGGCGTGCAGTGCGCGACAGATCTCATGAAATGTTGGCCTAAATTCTGAAATGCGTCTTCGATTTGGAAGGATTTCTTAGGTGGGGTTGTAATAATGGTAAGTATGCAGCATAAGTATATAGCATTTCGGACTCCCCAGGATGTCGGTTTTTGATATCACCCCTTTTTGACCTTCTGCAGAAACCGCAATTTTTTAAAAATGACTACTTAATTAACATGCATTTATCCCATTGATTTTCGATGTTCTAGTAAATTTAATATTTTTTATAAAAAACATGCACAAAAATATGATTTTTTACTGCTTTCGTAGAAAGTCACATTGTCTTGATATTTTATACTCGAAAAAAGTGTAAATTGTGGTTTTAAAAAAGTTTCTAATTATGAAATTTTTAAGACCGTATGATGTTCATGCATAGAGGACCGCAAATGTCCGTTTTCGCAATGCTCCTACTGAAATGCATAACAGAGTCCGGATCCATTGTGAAATTTTAATGACTCTATGTAGCACCTTCTTAAAGGCATATAGGAATATATGATCTTCTTTACGCGGACAGAATACACCTTGTAGACTGAAATTGCCAAACACTAATGCAATGGCACGTCAGGCGCGGAATAAATCGGGAATTGGAAAACTTTTTTAAAACCCAAATATCCACTTTCTTCGGGTATAAAATGTGAAAAAAATGTGATTTTCTACCAAAGGAGTAAAAGAATGCATATGCTTGTGCATGTTTTCTATAAAATATATTTGAATTTAATGGGTCATCGAAAATAAATAGGAAAAATGCATACTAATTAAGTGGTCATTTTAAAAAATGATTGCTCTTTTGTCTCTGATGATGGATCCGAGTAGGAATCCGAAACGTCAGGCTAATAAAGCTCTTGTCCCGGCGATCGTGTCTCCTTCTTCGAGAACACTTTTGTTGGAAATTTTGAATTTTTGGCTCAAAACACAGCCTTCTGTCTCTCTCTCTAGAATCAATGGAACGTATGTATGCCGCCAGCCTTAAATGTTGCAAAAAAATTCATGCGGTGATAGACATAACTGGGCAATTAAAACCACGCCTTATAGACATATTTCGATATCAGCAACAATTGCACTAATAGGCAGTTGCACAACATCCGTCCATCCCTACCCCTGGACTGCTTTGTCAGTTAATGACAGAAGGGTACTGAAATCTAAGCAGGATGTGGTTATGTAACCGTAACTGATGAACACAACACTGTTAGGGGTTTGGGTCAGGGGTTAGGCTAAGTGTTAGGGGTTGAGGTCATGGTTTGGAGTTAGGGCAACCATTTCTCGACCATTCAAATTATAACCGCGCATTCCAAATAGCAATTCTTTTGCATACAATTACTTAACTTCGTCGCCTGTGCATTCCCTGGCCCCACCTGTAAAAACCCCCATTACCATCCGTCTTGAATTACAGGCGGCCGCGATTTGTTTACCCCAGGCGCGGCCAAATAACCACATCTGACCGAAATCTACTTATGCATCTTCATGAGGTGGAGAAATAAAAAACCTTCGAGTTGAATATGAAAAAAAATATTTCATTTTTTAATTTTTAGTACCGTATGATGACAAGTTCGTGGAGTCAAGCGGTACAGGAGGGTAGAACCGCGGCGCTGACTTGAGACTTGAGAGACTTGCAAAACACCTGTCCGTTTTAACTTCCGGACTGCTTGATAAATTAATGGCAGGAGGATGTCGAAATCTACTTATGCATCTTAATAAAAGGGAGCCAAATGAAAAGCCTTTATTTGAAGTCACAAAAATATTTTAATTTTTGTTATGCTAATCAACATATGAGAGCGCGTCCGTAAGTCATGCGGTACAGGAAGGTAGATCCGCAGCGCTTACTGCGTGTTTTACATGCCGATCCAAATTTTGAATCAGCCTATTTGCCCAGTATGGAATTTGTTCGAATGAGGTCCGATAGGCCTCGGTAGTTAATTCTCCAAAGTCAAGTAGGTGGATATTTGATAGGGAAATTGTTGTGGTACCTTTCTTGATGGGATTTGTGAATGATATATTCACTAATAATCGTGCAATTACATTGTCCACTGTAACAGTTGTTGAAGCAACAATCGGAATTTTGACACGTTTCTCCTTATGAAATGTCCACTTAAAAGAAAGGCAAAAAGTCTGTACGACAAATATTACCGCAACTATGTGCATAATCTTCACCTGGGCATGGAAAAACTAACTATAGACTGTGACTATGTTTATCTGTTCTACCTGAAAAATCTGGAAAATTGGGTTATTTAT
>CACRXP010002320.1:0-12679 GCA_902702965.1 Spirometra erinaceieuropaei
ACTGGGATCCTCAAAGGACTCATACCTGGGGACGAGTGGGAGTGCGAGTGAAAGCAGAAAAAAGGTGATAAGAGAAATGAGCCCAAAAGGTGTGCTTAAGCAACAAACGATTCATTTGTTTTTGGTACGTCGATCGGCAAATGGAGCTCTAAGGTGCTGCAGTCCTGCCCATCGGGTGAATCCTCCGGAAAAATAGATTTACTTCTACAGCATGCACATGGGCTTCGATTTAGAACGGATCTGACTAGTGCAGAGAGCGGATCGAAGTATAAAAACGGTACAATGCTACCAATAATCCCTTAGTGAAGGGAGGCCAGCATTGGGAGTTCATGCATTCAAAACAGAGCCCTTGGCAAATGCGATCAAATGGTTGTACCTAAGCAAGTAGATAGTGGGCTTACCCAGGTTTTATATTAAAAAACCCCACTAAGAAAGGCTGTTTACAACAACCGACTAGCTCTAGGGAAATAACCGTCTCGACCTTCTAAAACCACTCGTAATTGCTGATAGAAGCGAACAGGCGAGTCCCAGGTAGCAGTTCAGCGGCGATTGTGAGAACTGTTAATTGCAGTGCGCATACGGTCCCACGGCAGCCACGTGCTATAAATACTGCACTCCTGGTGCCACCTTCACCTCTATCTGCGAATGTCTCTGATGATGGGTTCGAGTGAGAATCCGAAACGTCAGGCAAATAAACTTCTTATCCCAGTGATCGCATCTTCATCTTCCACTCGTAACTGTTCAGGTCACAAAACCCAGAGATTGTACGTAGATAGTGCATGCGGCAACGAGACTTAGTCTCTCTCGAGCTCGATCAAGAGACTGGGCCTGTTATCTGAAGTGCGTAAAAAGAGTTAAGAGACATATTTGAGGTAGTCAGAAAGGACCAAATTATGAATCGACGCCAAGGCTATTTTCCCGTTCCTTCGACCTGTCAAGCGCCCGTCGTGATACAATCTAACCTTGCTTTTCTGTCTCAGTGGTTGCGTCACAGAACACATCCCACTTTCGTGAGCTCTCGCGGCTGAACGATAAGCGCGCCTTGGAGCAAGCATAGTCCAGACAGACCACTTGACTGAAGTAACAGACGGCAGGAAATCTCGCCGTCTACCCCAAAGTGCGGATGACCCTTTCAGTTTCGTCTTCATGAAGTCCTGCTTGAGACAATTATCGGCCCAATTGAACGGAATGGCGACTTGATTCGACTCTTCAACAGGCAAGCTGAAAAAAAAACAGTTGACACAACTTGTGGTCCAATTAGTTGGGGTGAAATGTGCTCTACTACAGAACAGAGGCATGCTACACCCGAAGCTACAGCCCGCGTCCGCAAATGGCGCACAATAGAAGACCCTTCAGCGAGAGCTGGCTGTGGTATAAGCAGGTCCTCCCGGGATGAAACGAGTAAGCGATTCCGCACCATGTGACGGCAGCACCTCCAGGCGTGACTGGATATTGGCCTGAAGAATTGGTAACTTTGAAGAGACCCTAAATCAAAGCCTCTCTACAACGCAACGAATATTGTCGGGATTAAACAGGGTTCCACCCTCTGCAGGGCATAGTCTTGAAATCCTAAAATGGTGCCACGGACTGGTCGGTGAAGACATTCACCTTTGAGTCCACGAATTGAAAGGAAGCTTTTCCCCACCACGCCATTTCACGGGCCTGATATTCTGCGGGTCACGTTCAACCAGGTTTATCCAGGGCCGGGTAGACTTCCTAATGCCTTATGCTCGTGATCATAAACGGCAGCGGCTGCTATCACAGCATGTCATCCAAATACCTAGACTTCAGTTCATGTTAACACAGGTTTGATAATTGCCATGCAATCTTTCTGAGCATCTTTAGGTAAAAACTGACGCTGAGGGGAAATAATTACTGGAAGAGAAGAATGAGTAGAAGACGCTCTTCGCTATGGAAGCCAGGGGAGAGGAGATCAGAGCCGAACCCCCTGCCAGTTTGCCAGCTGCAGACATCCAGACACAGTTGGAAGTACCCGGTCAACAATTGTCAGTGCCGAAATAAGGTGGGAAGAACCAGAACATGTAAAATGAAACCCAGGATCAGGAAGAAAGCTAAGAGTCACAAGCGCCCAGCCCGTCAAGATGAGGCTGTATCAAGATTAGGCTGTAGAGGTGACCAGCCTGGGATATGGGGGGGCGGTGACCAAGAAACTCAAGGTTAGCGATAATACGGCTCAAAACATAGGCGTTAAGAAAAAGAGGAAGAAGAAGATAAGGAAGAAGGGGATGAAGAAAAGGAAGAAGGGGGGATAGAGGAAGAGGAGGAGGAAGAAGAAGAGGGTGAGGAAGGAGGAAGGGAATAAGAAGGGGAGTAGGATCCAGTCCTCAGTCCAAACTAAAACGTTGATGGGAAGAAGTAAGATAGGTCGAAAAATACCATTGACGAACAAGAGGGCTTGCATCGTCTATAATGTCTGCAACAGCAGAACAGATAGACACAACATCGACTTTATTGTAGATGAAGTCCCCGGAAGGCATAAACACCCACACAGTCAACCGGCCATCGGCATTGTAGACGCTAGGCTACGCGGCCCCAGGTGCGTAGAATAAGGGCATCGGATGGGAGCAGGAGAAAATCTGAACAAGCTCCTACAGACTTACGTCCTTTCCTGCATCGAAAAAAACTACAACCGAGATGGTCCGAAAGTAGTTGCCGTAGAACAAGCTTCAAGACAGAAGAGAGGTGCAACCCAACTCCCACATCTTAAAAGCCCGAACTATTCGCTTTTAACTGATGTTCAAAGTAAGGCTTGTAAGTTCCAGCACCCGCGTCTTGAGGCTCTTCATGCCAAATTCGTGGAACTACATCAGGACCGCATGACCTAAGTTCACAGAATATAGGCCGAAATCGAAAGCCAGGGGGGATACATGGAATAATGAGCTTATAGTACGTAGATGCTCCATTGCCGCCGGTTTATTTTCTAAATACTACTTTATTCAAGCCACATATAGGAGACCACCGTCATTTGCAGAGAAGGATTACAATCAAAACAGTCACAATAATCGCTAAAGGCCTCGATGGAAACTTTATTATGGCGGGCAAATCGTACACCATTGTGTAAACAAGTTCCGCCAATTTAGCGGCAAATTCTATTGAGGAGAATGTCTTGTCACAATGCGACGTCTGGATAATAAAGGCTGGAACAAAGAAGCTTCATGCGTTTTTGAATTACTCCCGGTGTCAGACCGAAAAGGGATTAAGGTAGTTCCTACTCGGGGACACATCAGTAATAACAGAAATATCTCTACTGGGAAAGTGATTAGTGTTCATACGACATGACCGTACCTGAAGTCATCATATGTCAAGAGATAGAAGTTTAATCACTTCGGGTAGAAACTACGGACAAAAACATAATTGTTAGTACCCCCCTCATGAACTGGCTCTAACGTATGTCCTCATTTCACCTGTAAACTATGGCAAGCAAAGTTATCACAATGTCCGGCGAATAACAGTCGGGTCTATGATCTATGCATTTCCCTCCGCATAGATGGGCTAATCCAAAGTTGACCGTCTGTTTCTCGGAAACTGCTCATGCGTCTTGATCACCGGAGAAGCAATTTAAAGCAAGGATGACGCGATGTAGGCGTGTGTCCGAGGGCTACAGGCGGAGCTCCTGATTCTCCATTAAGGCACGGCTGCACTTATGTACAGTCATTAGGCAATATGGGCATTTACCGTGTGCCACCGACCAGTGTCGGGCTGGATGAGCATGGCGTCTTTAGGACACCAGTAGGTACAAAAAGAGCCCTTAGTTCCAAATACAAGCAAGAAAAACGCAGACACAGCTGGGCTACATACCCCAACCTCAACACAGCCTAGCGAAAGCCGACTTCCGAACAATGCAGAACAGCTTTCATAGATAGGAGGACTCACTTTTCGCGAACAATGGGTATATTGTCGGGGTTCACTAGACCGATGGGCCGGGATAGATCGCGGAATGTGCACTCGTCATCCAGATCCAGACGTTTAGACGTGTAGTCGGCCAAAATCCAAGGGAACTTGGTGGTGTAAAAAGAGTTTGAATACAGAATTAGGACGTAGGGAACGTCGCTTCATATTTGTTATCCAGGACTACCACAGAGCACACAGGGGATAGGGAAAGGTGGGAGTGTTTCTCGGTCAAGAAATCATGATTGGCTGAGGACTTAACTCCCAGTCGTGAAGGTTCAAATTCCGCCAACCATGACGGTTAAGGCCCAATGAGGAATTCGGACAGACAGAAGAACGACTCACACTGAGAGCGAGAGGCAGTAAATGATTGCTGTTGTTTTTAGGAAAATGTCAAATACAATCTAATCCTTATCAGAAAAACGTTTGTGACTCTCCTAGAACACTTAAGATGGCTTTGTCAGAATACACACAGGAGATGGTCGGAGTTCTGCTTGGTGTCTGAAGCCGTATGGGACCATATGCTAGTTTCGTCAAATAGAGCCAGTTATTAGACATGGTAAGACAACCTAGATAGGTAGTGTCACCGCCGGAAGGCATAAAGATGGGCTACCCGGATAACTAGAAATTCATACCGAATGCGCTGAGATAAGTGCATAATCCCGAGTAGACGGATGCCAGTCTACATAAGCAATGCCCTAAGCATAAGTTGGCGAAAGTGGTTAGGTTGGTAGTGCCTCGGTTCTTAGCGGCCCGCGGTATGAACTGTGATAAGACACATCAATCCGGCAAAAACACGGCACACCAAGTATCTCATCGTAGAGTGCAAGTCAGCAGTGCCATGTGAGACAGAAATAACCAAAAGATAGAAATAAGCATAATCGAGAAGGTTAGATCCTTCTGATGGTTGAATGGACTTGTTTGAAACCAGAGAGAGTGTCTTGCATCTCGACGGAACTAAATGGTTGCCCAAGGTTTCTAAACCGTCAAGGTTGCCAAGGGTTATCAGTGTACGCCCTCAGCAACATAACTGGGGAGACAGCTCCTGCTCCACGCAGATCAAATCAGCACCAGGACAACACTCCGATTGTCAAAAAAGGGCGATTGTGCTCATAGTGCAGAATGACTACCGCATGCGTTTCTTCGAAGTGAACTGATGTGCGCCGGGCGAGAACATCCACTAAAATGAGTTTTTGTCAACTTCTTTTTGAGAAAAAAATATAAATTCCGGCTAGATCGCAGTTGGTAGCCAGGCCTCGTATTGCAGGTGGCTGGGGGGTTTGTTTACCGGGGCTATTTTGTGCGGCTCCATTATCACATCGGACCCATTTTGCTTCTGTTTTACGTTTGAGGTTGGGATTAGGGCGTACGGTTAGGTTTCAGTATTACGGTTAGGTTTTCCAGTTACGGTTATGTCTAAGGGCTACGGTTACGTTTATGATTTCGGTTAGGATTAGGGTTGCCGTTAGGGTTAACGGTTAACGTTAAAGGTAGGGGTTAGGGTTAAGTTTAGGATGAAGGGTTAAGGTCGCCGTCCGTTTTCCCATTCCTGGCTATCAACTGCGATCTAGTCATAATTCCTGTTCGAGCGAAACCAAACCGAAATCCGCCTGTTGTATTACATTGCGTCGCCTTATGGTTAAGGAATGCTAGGAGCGTTCATAACTGATGCTCATTATAAGCTTAGGAAATTCTGAGTTTTCAAGGAGCAGGTGGAACGAATATTTAAAAAAAGAACGGTTATCTGCGTATCCGAACTTTTCATTCGCCCACGAACAGTACCAACAACTGAAAAGAGCTCCTGTGCGGTCATCTAAATCTGGCATCCTTGTCGAAGTCACAATGAAAAAATTAGAAATTGCGGTCCCTCCATTAGTTAACCTTGACTTGTTCGCTGGGTTGTGCACATGTAACATTTTCTGTAGGTAGGAGGGATGAACTGGAAGCACCACACTATTGTCTACTCAACAGCTTCGGAAATTAAATTCATAAAAGTACATGATTACGCGATTTGCACACGACATATTTAAACGGTTGCCTAAAACGCAAGGCATTTTTACGTAAAACGAAGTGAATTGAGAAGATTGCAGCATTGGAATCTCACCACGGGGTACTGACTGAGGTCACTATAAGTCCGACCAGCGATTGTGTTCAAACGCATGAGGTATTCGAAGTTCGAGATCTCCCGATTTGCCCATCGCTGGAAGGAACAATGAAGGAAAAAAATTAAAAACGGTAGGAGTGGTGTGAGGCAGGCAGGTGATCAGGGAGTACGTCTGAAGGGCCAACGCGAAGTTGGAAGGTGGGAGATATAGCTTTCTCGAGTTTATAATTGCTCGACTGCGCAAACGCACGCGTAGACACACCCTAAAAAGCAACTTGCTCGTAATTGATGCCCCCAACCAGAAAACCTCCCAAGCCACGGCGCACGAAGGTCACTTCTCACAACCGAATTAACATTTATTGTAGTCTGTCACGTTGATGGGAGGGGGTGGTGATGAAGGAAGAATGGGGGAGGAAAGGACGAAACACCACCCAGGATAGAGGAATGGGAATGTGAATAGAGGAAAAATGGGCGTAAATTGTTTATGTTCGCTCCACGCTGCCAAATGCTCCTCCCTCTGACATTTTTCTCCACTGGTATGCAACCCAGAGATTAGACAGAACGAAGTAACTGTCAGTAAGGAAGAAAGGGTCATTTGGCAGGGCACATGCCTGCACATGCGTCTTGGGACGTTACAGTGAAGCAATGGTTGGCACTTGTCTAGCACGGACGTGAGAAGCTAATGGAGGCGTAACATCCTCCTAAATCCCTTCAGGTTCCGAGGCGAAGCAATCTCATCACAATTAACAACAACGCTATCATCACCATCATCACTGGTAATAGCAGCAGTGGTGACTTGAAGGGCTGCCATCTGCCAGGAAAGCTCTGTCTTCCTTTACAATGAGGCGATTGGAATGGAACCTTCTTAGTGTGGCCTTTATAGCACCCTTCCAATTATGAGGCTCGAGATCCCCCGATTGAAGTCTGGAAGGTGTGCGGTCAGGGAAAGGTTGTGTGCGGAGCGCGCATATAAACTATTCACTTTCGTCAGTCATTTCGCCCATATTCACCTCCTGTGGTCTTGACCTCGCTTTGTACTGGGAACATGGTAGACGTGAGGAGGGCGAAGTCACGCAGGTACAGCGTAAGTGCGATTTGTCACAATTTCATACGTAGTGGCCACTGTGCCCTATCCGGAGCAGTCATGGCCGTCCGCCGCTCATGATGGAGAAATATGGGGTAAAAGTACCGATTAGACAGAGAGGTGAGGTGATTAAAGCCCTTTCGTGAGAACTAGTGGGCGTTGGTAGGACGTCAACTGTTCCCAGCACCTGGTTTTTGCCGTGGAATCTAGGATCACAGCAGATTGCTCTGTTCTTCTCCAACGTTCCCCTCCCGACGTTGCAGCTATAAATCAACCATTCAGAAAGCCCAAATCCTGTCGTGTCTGAAGCGACTTGGGCTAACGTTCCACGTAAATCAGTTGTGCAGCCTCACTTAGAAGTGGATTAAAAGACTACGACCGAGCTTCGGAGCGTACTGCGTATTGAAGTTGGTTATACGCAGAAGTTGCTATGCCAGATCCCGTAAAGTAGGCGGATACGAGTTCCGCTTAAGCTCTAGAGGCAAAATTACGAAAACTAAAGCTCGCAATCCCGATAAGGATGGATCTTGGGATTGAATTTTGTGGCTGCTAACAAGCTACGGAAGGTGTGTATTTGGGCAACAAAAATAATCCAACAAAGGTATGGCAGAACTATTTCGAAACCAACATACTGTCGACAAACAGTCCGTTATTTGTCTTTGCGTCAGTTATGGTTTATGTGAGATACAATACGCTCCATGCATGTGGGGCTGTTTATACCCAGACTTGCAGAAGATGGTGTCAGACTGCTGGAGTGGTCATTGTTCGAGGTAATAAGCACGAGCTTCTGCATGCAAACAGTTCTGCTCTATCTCCGCAGGACGCAGACCTCACACATTCCCTTCTTGATCAAAAATTGCATTTTTGGCGCGACTCCAATGAACATTCACATTTTCAAAGCACCTTTTTCCCTGAATAGATCTTAACAAGGCAACGGCGACGAAACATGCGAAATTTAATGACGTCGTAAAATTTCGTGACTTCTTGTTCATATATACTCCATATACCTCGGTCGCTGGTGCCGCATTTATCTCCCAGAAGCTCAAATACTAAGTGTCAGTTATAATTAACTCTGGCCCCTTCCTCCTTGTCCAATTTTTTAGCCAAAAAGACTTAACTACTCTCAGATTGTAAACCTAGAGACAGAGGCCAATTTAGACGCGACGGGCGGGCGGCAGGGAGGTCAGGGTGACTCTGCTGCTGGTTCGGCTGTCAGCCCCGCGTTTACTATGGTTCTATAAATTTCGGCGAAAGGAGCATAAATGGCTGCAGACTGAATAGGAAGCATATAGGTTTGAGCATGAGGCTCAGTGGTCAGGTTTTCTCGCAGATGCCTGGACCGAAGATAAGGGAAAATGACGGAAAAGATTGGAGACGCCTGGGAAAGAATAATTGCCAGGTTGTTAAAGCGGTGGGAAGACGCCAATGTGCTGAATCTGATATAAAGTAAATTCACAACCAATAGCGATCACACTTTTCTGTTTTCACCGTATACACCTACAACTTTCACGGATGGAGACGCATATGCGAATCCCAGGTTCGTGGTATGAAGATGATGAACAAACGATCGCTGGAATAGTAGGTGTATTAGTCTGAGCTTTCGGTCTTGTACAGGAGGCCATCGTCAGAGACTGTGAGAATGCGGCACCAAATGAGCAGTTCTTATCAGATCACATGTCGGGACTGCCCTCGCCACTACACAGGACAGACCGAACGACGACTTAGCTCAAGAATAACGGAGCATAAACGCGCGGTCCGGAGAGGCGACCCCTTGTTTCAGATAGCCATTCACACCCTGGAGGAAGGCCACGAATTCAACTTCGCGAGCACGCGGATAGTAGCGCGGGCCAGCAATAAGACAGGGCGAGAACTGTTGGAGGCCTGGGCGTCTGACACCAACTCTATCAACAGACACGTTGACATACCCCCTGCTATCACGGGCTCCATTCCCTCGACCAAGAGGCGAGACCCCACTTCCAACCAAAGGTGCACGCAGTCACGCCCCCGTGGGACGGCGTGGGACTCGGCTTGCCGCGAATACCACCCTCTGCACTCATACCCCCCCGTCATGGCTTGACTAAAAAACTGCTCATTTGGTGTCGCATTCTCAGAGCCTCTGACGATGGCCTCATCTACGATACCGAAAGCTCAGAATAATACACCTACTATTCCAGAGATCGTTTTTCCATAGTCTTTACAACCTAACACTCTGTCGCGGTTGTGACACGGGGAGGGGAAGACCAATAATTTGAGACTATGCGTGTTTTACCGCCCTTTGAGCGCGTGCGTACAATTTTGCTCGGCAACCAGGGGGAGGGGCAATGACAGGGCGTTTACGGGGGCCGGATGGCCATCGAGCCTCTCCTGCCTCATTCTATAATAGGCCTCCCCATTAGTGCGGGTTGAGGGGTCGGCGTATTTGACGAGCATAAACGAAACCTTACGCCAGGCCAGGCCAGCCCCTGAGTTCATGCTCATCTCCACACACCTCAGCGTACCTTGTTGGTGGAACCTGGCGGTTATCGGGAGAGGGGATCAGGTCGAGGCTGGTCACAGAGGACAAAAAATAATCCTCGCACTGTTGGAAAACTGCGCAAGGAAAGAGGTACGAAGGTGCTGACTTGCCTCCTTCAAGCCAGAGTACTTGAACACCTCAGCAGGACTACGACCCTTGCGGTACAGCAGCTGCGGAAGGTTCAGGCTCATTATGTTGCCATAGACTCGGTTTCGGACCTTGGAGGGAAAGGAAAGAGGCACATAAACATTGACTGAAGGATTGGCGGACCTTTAATTTTGGGGAGGGGGAGAGAATGTGGATATTACTTAACAAGATGAGTAGAGGCATAAATTGGGTATGCGGCAGGGACATCAACTTACACGTGGTTTAAAGTTGAAAAGGTAATTGGAGTGATCGACCATGACGATCTCCAACGCGGAGCGACGCAGATTATACCGGCAGAGGTGAATCTCCCGTAAATCGCTCAGGTTAAGAACCATTGAAAAGTCGGAATTGCCATCGAAAGATCGATGCCGTCCTACAGGATTGAAGTTCAATTAAAAGCTAATTAGCGGCAGCCACTGGCAATATCCCTTTCAGCATTAGATTTCACTGGGTTGGAGGCCAACAACAAAGGTACTACTGAAAGTGGTGATTGTAGCCTTGATGGAAGGAAAAAAGATACGGTAAAGTAGTTCTGAGGACATGTGCAAATATGGCTCAAGTCCTTCTAACGTGCTTGCGTCTACCCTAATAATCTTTGCAGTCACTTTTCGGACCAGTGAAGAGGAAAGCAGAGTTGTCTGAATTAGAGCAGAATGGTGAACCGTAAGGAAGCTAGGCGTTTTAAATCACCTGAATCAGTCAAGTCCGCAATGATTAGGGCGCCATCGCAAATAAGGACAACTTATACTTTGCTGCGTATCTGAAAAGTCGAACACAAAGATCTTTCCTGGTTTAATTAATAAGGACATGTATAGTGAAATTCATATACATGAAAATTGCAAAAGCCGATAGCATTGAAAAAAGCAAGACCATGCCCAGAAGTTCTTTTCCTCTCGTTGTTGGGATAAAGGGCTAAGCAACGAGCTGCCTATGTTGGTCTTGCATGCTAATCCGCTGACAGTTGACAAGACGCGCTTAGGCTCGAGACGCATTTCACACCAGCAGCAAGTCCGCGGTAGACATATCTGACCACCGTCAGTCACTGACATGTTAATCGCGAGAGTGCGGGCAGACTGCTGCCCACTGCCACTCTGAGGTGTCGAGAGCCAACCCTCACCAGGCCACGGTGAGTAAGAGTGGTTAGCAGACGAATTTTAATGCTGTCCGTAAGGTGAATTCGCCGAAAGAGTAATCTTGCAATTGCCGAGGCGACGCAAGGAAAGGGACGCCGTGAAAGCCATCGAAGGAAGCCACGGTGAGTAGACATAGGTAAGAGGGGAGCAATGGGCCGTGAAAAGTGTCCTACCTTAAGTCGAAAAGCACCGACGCGTCTGGTGTTGTAGCTGTCTCAAAACCAGCCAAATTAGAGCTACCAGAGTGTAAAATTCCACCCACGAGGGTATCAGCGAAAAGAATGATTGTCATAAAGGGGAACAGACCGGATTCAGGTGCCAGGTCTGAGACAACGGCCTCTGAGTGATTCTGTAGAAAGTGAATAGCGGTCCGGGTCACCACGAACCAGCCCGGCGTGGTCCGCACAATTGAAATCAACTGGCAGCGCCCGCGCAGGATCTCGCCCTTGAAGGTGGGCCCTACAATGGCGGATGTGGACGAGAGGGTAGTGGCTGCCGACGGGGCTGTTGGTGCCGGTGAAGGTGCTTTGGTGGTAGCAGCCGCCCTCACCGGTGTTTCACTTCGACCAGTCCCCCTCGAGGGTGAGGAAATGACAGAAGTAGTATCCTGGGCCGACACCACTCTTGCCGACCTGTTAGCTCCTAGAGATTGTCCCGATGCAGGGCGACTTTGATGTTCCTTGGAGGCCTCAGTTGAGGACGACTCGGTACGCTGGTGCAACTGGAAAAGGTCCTCGACACTCAGTGAGAGACTTTCGTCGTCTGATTTCGCTCCATCTTCAGATATGCCAAAGACTGAGTCGTTTGCACTGAGGAAAAAGTGAAAAGGTTGAAAAAAGGACGAAAAGGAAAAGCAGTTAAAACAGTGTAACTGGGCAACCGAACTAAAATCATTGATAAAACCGCGTCAGTAGCAGGGACGCCAGTACTTAAGGCATCGTTTTCCAGACTGGTGCCATGGTCTCCAATAACTGCAGTCGGCCGATCCCCACCACAAGATTTTATTTGACCAGGGGCAGTCGGCTGTTGTTCAGGGAGGGAGGAGGGCTTAGTATATCCGCATCCGAGTGAAAACATCTCCGTATACACGGCCAAATCAGAAGTTGGGTTGAAATTGTCGGGATGAACATGCACTGGCAGCCCTAGGATGGAATCATTTTGCAGCCAAACATGCCGTCCGTTGGAAGGATCTATGAAAATATTGCGCACTTGACCACTGTGTCTGGTCCAATATTGTCAAAAAGCAGCCTTATCTAGTTTGAAAAGACTTCCAGTTCTTATACAACAGCAATTCAAGGACGTCTTAGATTTCCAGGTGACCTTAGTCTTCCATTACCGCTGAAAGAACAGAGTATGGAAAGAAAGTGACGAGAAGGCAGGAACCGAAGGCGACAGAGAACGTGAGGGAGTGAGGAAGAATTGACGGTAGACGAAGACAAGCTGCCATGGAGAAACAGTGGACATAACTATCTTGTGGCGATTTAGTCGCATTACGACCACTTTCCCTTGTCTTTTTCGGCAATGCCATTCTGTTATATAGCATGCGCCGATGTGCAGCTGCTGGTTGGACTCAAAAGAGAGCCCGTGAGACACAACGGAACGAGTGAGTTCCGTAGGAACGATCCGTGAACGCCCCTCCACCCTTATATATATATATATTTATGCACAATGCTATTACCGACAAAGACAAGGGAGACTGGAATGGTCATTTCTGACTTATTTGCCGTCTTCAGCCAGTCATACCCAACCTCGAAGTGTGGAACACCCGAGGCTCGAACTCGCGACCT
>CACRXP010002321.1:0-12668 GCA_902702965.1 Spirometra erinaceieuropaei
TACTCATATACAATCGCTCGCGAGCATATGCATTACAGAAACTACAATATTGCTCTAAATTAATGACAGGATTTTATTACCGGCAAAGACAAGGAAGACTGGAGTGGCCAATTCTGGCTTATTAGCCGTCGTCAGCCAGTCATACCCAACCCCGAGGTGTGGAACACCTGGGGCTCGAACTTGCGACCTGTTAGTTGAAAGTCCAGTGCTTCTAGCCACTGAGCCACGGGCTAACTGCCATGTCGTTTTCGATCGAGAATATACAATGGTAGAGGGGCGACAGGATAACGGGCCCGTGGCCCAGTGGTTAGAGGCGTTGGACTTCTAACAAACAGGTGGCGAGTTCGAGCCTCGGGTGTGCCACACTTTGCGGTTGGGTATGACTGGCTGACGACGGCAAATAAGCCAGAAATGGCCATTCCAGTCTGTCGATGAAAACATTCTGCCTATATCATGCGCTGCTGTGCGGCTGCTGGTTGGGTTCGAGAGAGTGCCCGTAAGGCACAACGGAACGAGTGAGTTCCTTAGAAACGATGGGTGATCGCCCCTCTACCAAATTAATGACAGATGATAAATCCACGCGGTTAGAAAAGTGTAAAATGTGTCTTCCTCCAATGAAGCAGTAAACAATCCCAGACTGCCGAACACACTTCTCACTTGAAATAGAAAGTGATGATTGAGTTTAGTTTGTAAGGTACACGTAGTGACCTGCATGTTGTGTTCAGGAACCTTGGGAATTCCGGAGCCTGAGTGCCGACTCGTGCAATAGTTCTTTGCACTGTATTCAACTTGAAGGCAAAAGTTTGTTTACTGTCAGCAGTAGCGAGGAGGGACGACATTGAATGCTGGCAGACTGATACAGCACTGTCTCGGGCTTATTGTGCCTTCATCTACCAATCTACCCGCATTCTCTGTCGTCCCTCCTCGCTGCTATTATGACTTGGCCGACTTCGGCCTGGTAATTGGTTGCCTGTTCGTGACCTTTGCCACCCATACGGAGCTTGTTTGCTTCGTGAAGCCAATGGATCGGTCTGCGCCCATTCACCATTCAATGTCAACAGGGTCTGGATATAGGCTTTAAACTAAGTAAAATATGATGTTTATAATGCAGTCACACGTACCCGCTGTGTTATCAAGATTCGAGTTCAGTGGTTCGATTAGTTGGTGCCTGAGGCAGACAGGCCGCAGTGATGACACCGTTAAACGTCTTCGCATGTCTTCCCAACTCTAATGGCCTTGTTTCATCGGATTTCTCTTCGCAGGCTGAAACACACTGAAGCCGTGGGACAGCATTCAACAACCGGCGGAATTCTGAGGGATTACAAATATTTTTCAACATTAAGAGTCGCAGGACCATCTTTCTGGAAGTTCGAAATGTTTTACGAGCGATGTCTCTCCTTGAAAGCTTTGAACTATTTTTTGTTTGCATAAACGAGTTTCATAATCCGAATTGCTGTCCCTTTAAAGATCAAGGCTGAATGTTTTTGCCTGCGAAATTATCCAATCTACTATTTCGTCGTTGAATTTGAAACAGTGTAGTTAATAATGGGATATATTCATTACCAGTGTTTTAAAAAAATGGATAAAGCTTCAAGGTCTAACTGTAATCCTTCCTTAAGGGAGGTCTTTTGATATGATTTGATATGCATTTGTAAGTTGGGAGGGTTGATTGGCACTTTTTTTTAATAGCAAAAGACTGATGCTGTCGATTAAAGGTAAACGTATAAAAGGGAAATTGTTCTTCATCCAATTAGATTACAGGCAATACCAATCTTTAAACTCCCCCCACATTATCAAGCTCTGCAGTTGGAAATTGTAAACAGTTGACAAATCAAAAGGTTTCCATAAGAGTAAAAGACGTCTTGAAGCATTATCGAAGCATGTCATACGGCAGACTACAACGGGCAAATGATTCCCTTGCATAAAATACCCAGGAAATGAAAGTTGATTCGACTATTTGAAGTTGAGAACGTTGATTACTGTAGTCTGCAAGAAGCGCAGAGCCCTTCCACTCCCAATGGGACGCAGAATTTACGCTACCATGCTCAAGGTAATCCAGCTGGTGAGCCTACTGAATTGTGTAATACAGTAGATGGCTACTCGCTCTTTCCCACAGCCAAAGTGCGGGGGCGTGTGGGTCTGACTGAGAACGCACGACAGTCATGAGGCACAAAGAGCGGAAAATGCAATTAGTCATTGTCGTGAAAAGCTTCGCCAGAGGAAGCAAAGAACAGGTAACTCGATGATAACTTAATTAGTACAGTTCAGAGACCAACATTAATCACCCTCCCGCTGTGTAATCGACGTAATGCAAACTCCTGGCGCACTTTCATCGTCACAGATATGGCAGAAACAGCAGAGGGGTGCGAGAAAAAGCGCAAAGACGTTAAATTGATTTATAACAGGCAGCGCCGTGCGCGGGCCTGGTAATCAACGAGAGTTCGATGTAGCCCGGGTTACGTAACTGGTGGGTTGATTTGACGGCTGGGAGGCGTTGCGAAAGTAGCACTTGGAGTAGTTACAACGGGTATTTTGTGTCATTATGAAGTTTTGGAAGAAAGCGTATATTTCCACCTATGGTTTTGAAGGAAGTAGATTTTTTAGATAAAATTTTTATGCGCGCAAGTTTATGTCACCATGCTTAGGGGAGTTTTTAGACAAAGTGGCGGTTTTAACTACTGAGATTACAACAACAAAGATCAAATCAGAAAGCGGATTCCTGAACTAGGTGGAGTGCGGTTCAGAGAACGGATTTTCAGCAGGACTTATTTACTAAGTGACGAAGAAGGCCGCCGATTAGTCCACGAGTAGGTGGAAGCCATTACAATTCAGAGCCTGTTTGCTTAATTCATCCCATCAGTCAAAGACGAGAGACGGCCCGCGAACTATCAGGTTAACGAGGGTTTTTTAAAGGCAGTAAATGTTCGAAGGTAACCCAACGCAGTACACATTGTCGGCCACACATGCAATGGTGTCCGCTTTAACTAAGCGATATACATTAATCAGCCTGGAGTCCAACATATTTATCAACATTATCAGAGCCTCTATTCAGTCTCATCCCAAATACACATTCTAAACGTACAGATTAGGACTGAAGTGACGAGTGCGAATTCTGGAAGGAGCTCAGAGAAGAGCTACCAAAATTTCCTTGGACTGAAGGTTCTTGAATACCAGCGGAAGATGTCGGACTTAAACTTGTTTCGTCTTGGTCACAAACAGAAGATAAGCGTCCTTCTTGTGACCGTCCAGCCACCGCATGGCATAAAGTTCGATTAAATAGGGTTACATGGCGCCAAGGTCAAGCATTCATGTGCATGTATGAAAGTAAAAGAACTAGAAGTTTGCTGGAAGCGCATATTCCTCACGTCTCTATAATGGTAAGGAAGACAGTCAGCAGTTTCAGGCAATGTTTAGCTGACAGTGGATTTGAAATTATAACTCTGCTGAACTCATCATTCATGCGAACATGCAAGAAGGGCACGTAGTATTTATATTCCATACAAACATGCTACTAGGTTATTTAAGTAACATTTAATTTTTCACGTGTTTGAAACAGAAACCTTTTTTCGTTTGGCCTGCGGTTTGACTTTTCGTTTCTCCAAAGAGCCGCTGAAGAGCGGTGATGAAGTTATCAAATACATTCCTTTGTCACCCCACACAGATAGATCTGATTTGAGGTCTATCATTAAGTTGATTGAACTTCCGATGAGTTTTCTTATTAAGACCTTCAATACTCTATCGGTCACCGGTAACAAATAACATTAAAGGAAATGCATTTTCCACGTAACTCTGGTGCTGAAAAGTTGTTAAAAAGTTCTCTTGCATCTGCGGTAAATGAAATTGTAGCAATTATAAACTGCTGAACGTTTTTATCTTGCGGATTCTATCTCTCCCTTGAATTTGAATTATTTTACTCGAGGAAGGACTTCCTTTTGGAAAGTGCTATCTCATGGCCGAAACTGATGGTTTCCGTATCCCTATTAAATGTATGTGCTGCGTAGCATACTGTTTATGACACCGTGCTCCTGTTTAATAATTGCAACTCCTCAAATAAAGTGGTGTGTGCCAAAGTCGACGTCAGTTAATTTGTGTGAATGGCCTAAAGTCTCGCTCCAGCGCTGATTCTGTGAAGGTGGTTTGACGGACTATTCGATATTCTTGATAAGTTGAGAGAATTCCAATACCAGGTTGAGCTTTTAACGTTCGATTTTAAACGGCTAAGCATTTTAGCCCCCCAAAACAGACGATGACAACTTAATTGAGGAAGTGGTTAATCAAATTCACAAGGCCGCTTTCAACGGAAAAATTAAAAAAACTGGAAATCGCTGCAATGAAAATGGTTCATTAAACTGATCTGGCTAATCGAAAAGGGAAATACAACAGCGTGACAGAAGCTCATCGCCAGTATTTCCAAGACTGCTACGGCACACTGATGACGATCACATCTCAAGCCAAAAAAGCAGAACGAAAGGGACACGTTTAGTTCGCACGTCATCACTATTTTAAACATAACGAAATTGTATGTCACCTAAGTCTTTGAACAAAGTGAAGTGGACAAAACGACTGCGAAGAGGACCATCGAGAGTTTATTTCACTTTAAGTTCGTAAAGCGGATCCCACACTCGGAGAAGCATTAGAAGGTAAGGTCTGCCAAGGACTACTGCTCAAGCTTGAAAATAAGTTGCAGTTCACAAAAGTTGTTTACCCGCCATCCCCTCCAGATAGCTGATAGTCATTCGATGCGTAACAAGGCAAGAAAACGATCATTGGAGGCTGTAAGATGTCTGATTCATTCTCAGTCTGCAAAAATTACAAAACAACACAATGCTTCTTTAAGACATCAAAGTTTGTCTGACGTTCGTAGATCCTGAGTACTTTTCTGTTCACTGGGAGTCGCTGCCCATAAACTGTCCATTGTAGACAGACAGCTCAGCTCCGTTGCGTGCCTACGAGTGCAGGGTCAGAAGGATATTTGCTAAACTCCAAACCTGCCTACAGCGCGAAAACCGATATGCAGTGGACATTAAGAAGACCCGAATAACTGTAGATATGTTAAACGACGGGGTAGTTATTGGTGATTGTTCAAACTCCAAGACGGACAGGCTACGAGGCCGTTTTGTGGACCCTGCATCATCTATTTTAGTTTTTATTCAACTATCCGCCCGTCTTATTTCTCGAAAGACGAATACGACAAATATCAAGATTTCCGTAGTCCATGGTCCACTCGAGCTAGTAATTGTTGATGGGAACTCAGACGTTCACGCTGTCGAGGATTTGAAGTTTCTTGACACGCTAGTGTCTCCCCGGCTGGACATTACAATTGTTTCAGATTTCAGTACTTCGTTAAGTAAACTGGCAACTTAACTCATACCTATGGATGACGATACCCTCTTTGCCAAAATGCTAATATCCCACGTGATTTACTTGAACCACGCAACACATATTCCTGCGTGTTTTCATGGAAACTGGCCTTGGCTTTGTTTCTACTGGGTGTTCCTTCTTGTTTACGGGGAAGTAGTATACAACCTCGTAGGTGAAAAAGAGCATATTTTGCATCCCCCAGTAGCGAGGCCAGCTCCAGTAGACTTCCCGAGCACCACGAGCACACAACTTTATATCATCTTGTCAACATTCGACACTAAGCAACGTGACGCCTCAGTTTTACTTGCCTACATCAGTGTATGGAGCAACGTGAAATGTAAAAGCACCTTGAGCCCGGTGTCAGCACGTAGTCAAGAAGACCGAAGGTGGGAGAGGACCAGGTGGCTGGCAAGTCCGGACTCGCAATTAGGCGTGCCACCTCATCCGTTGGTTCACAACATACATTTGACTGGGATTTTCTACTACAACAGAAGTAGGCGGATGTTGTTTTAAAAATTTGAATCATTTTGTCCCCGGTACGAAGCTGAAGTAGGCAAGAAGGGCAGGATTTATTGGTACCAAAAAATTTCGCGACGGCTCTTCAGCTGCGTCCTGTCGCTTCATAAAAGAGATAACGAGTGAGAAGAATACAACAGATTTGAATTCGTGCAGAAAATCAATGCAGAAACAGCAAGGTCAGGGTTTTGGGCAAAGCTGGCTACTTGATAAAGTTAGTAAGTCAAACACCGTAGGGGAAGAAAGTGAAATAGGGGGAACGTTAAAGAGCAAAAAAATGAGAGAGGGAAATTATGGAGCTAGAGGCTACCATGGCAATGTTAGGTTAACCACGTGTTCCAGTTGTTTACAAAGATGTGGTTTCACTCGTCGTATGTAGGCCGCCTCCCGGTAACGTAATGTCCGAGTTGTTCGTGCCCGAACAAGTACTCGGAAGGAAGTTTTGGGGTCGACGGAATGACCAGTATCAAGCAGGTGTTTTGTAATGGAGGAACGCGGGATCTTATTTTCTTGTCTTAGGAGCCATCTGGGCAGATGCTCAATAGACCTGGCTGCCAACTGCCTTTGCGTTCGCCCAATGTACTTGCATCCGCAAGTGCATGTGAATTCATAAAAACAATTTGAAATGGCGTGCATTGGCAGGGCATCCTTTGCCCGTGGAATCGGAAGTGGCTTAGTAGGACTGCACAATACTATTTCGGCTGCATTGTATGTCCTTTCAATGGCGGAATGTAGCCGTCGTTCGATAGTATTTAAAATATTGTCGCCCTTAAAGGGCAAAGATATAAAGACGGACTTTTTCGGAGCTAAATGTTCTGTCAATTTTGGCCGTGTAGAGTTGCTGTATTTGTGGATGAACCGTGCGGGATATCCTCGATTAAGTAGAGCTTCTTTGAGGCGTACAAATTCTGCATCCAGTGTGTCTTTGGAGAAAATGTTCCTAGCCCTTTGGAAAAGAGTGTATACCAAGTTACGTTTCCATTGGATAGACACAAAACTCAAAAAATGCAAGTAATGTCCCTTCCAAGTATTCTTATGGAAGACGGAACGTCTTATAGGACCATCTTCCTATCTAAACATAAGAACATCCAGAAAGGATAGTTGGTTGTCTTGTTCCTTCTCCATTGTAAATTTGATCTTAGGATGCAGCTTATTCATAATAGAAAGCAGTTCTTCAGCCTCCTTAATGTCCTTAACAATAGCGGAAACATCATCCACGTATCTTTTGTAGAGTGGCAGCATATTCAATTTGACGGACACTTTTTCTTCTAGATGACCCATAAAGATGTCAGCAAAGGTAGGGCCAAGGGGATTCCCCATTGCCACTCCGTCAATTTGTCTATGTAATTGGCTGTTAAAGAGAAATCGAACGTTCTTTGTGCGCAATGTTAATGCGTCTCGTAGTGTTTCCGGTGGCAGACGAGTTTCTGATGCATGGGTGCATATTATGTCTATTGTCTCATCCAATGGTACGTTAGTGAAAAGAGATTCTACATCCAGGGATATCGTGTATTTGCCAGAAATGTCTTGATTTTTGATTTCTTCAATGAAGTGGAAGCTGTCTTTTAGCGTGTAAGTAGAAAAACGTCGTCGGATTGGCTCTTATTCCTAGACTAGCCACTGTGCTAGTTTGTGAAAAGGGGAATTATACATAGATAAAATTGGTCTTACGGGTATATCCCTTTTATGCGTTTTTGGTAATCCATAAAGTCTTTAACGTTCCCCCTATTTCACTTTCTTCCCCTACGGTGTTTGACTTACTAACTTTATCAAGTAGCCAGCTTTGCCCAAAACCCTGACCTTGCTGTTTCTGCATTGATTTTCTGCACGAATTCAAATCTGTTGTATTCTTCTCACTCGTTATCTCTTTTATGAAGCGACAGGACGCAGCTGAAGAGCCGTCGCGAAATTTTTTGGTACCAATAAATCCTGCCCTTCTTGCCTACTTCAGTAGGCGGATGGTTCGGATCCCAAACGGCGCGGAGTAAGCCGGCAACTGAACCTGCCACCAAACCCCGAATGTTGTCGTCTGTTAGGGGGTGCGCATCCCCGATAACGTCTGCTGGAATACGATCTAGTTCGTATTGACCCATCGCATCTACCGCCGGGTCCGTTTTGGGCAGGCAATATATACACATGTATTTAGGAAGATGAAGTTCTTTGGGAAACAGGAAACTTTATTGTGCAAATTTTCGACACTGGTTCCCCAGCTCGTCTTCAGAAAACGGACGTGTAAAAAACAATTAACTTATAGACCGAGTCGGATAAAAGGATTCTATGATTCTATGATTGGTTAAAGTCATCTTCTCGGGATTGGTTGATTCAGTTTGAATATGTCCTTAACGATTTTGTATGTGGCATCTCGATCGATTTTCCGGTTGATGCACGCCTCCTCTGAGTGTATTGCCCCCAGGAATTCGCGGCCTTTCCTTATTGGGCAGGCGCCAACAATGTGAGTGTTTTCCCATGCAAATTTGTGCCCAGTTTCCAGTATGTGCGTAGTCAACTGGGATAGATGGTCGTGTCTCTTTATCGCCAATTGATGCTCATGTATACGGGTTGAGCCAGATTTCCCAGTTTGGCCACAAAAGGCGGCATCCCAACTAGAACATAAGAGGCATGAATCAACCGACATATCGATCGAGATTCCACATACAAAATCGTTAAGGACATATTCAAACTGACTCAACCAATCCCGAGAAGATGATTTCAACCAATCATAGAATCCTTTTATCCGACTCGGTCTAGAAGTTAATTGTTTTTGCACGTCCTTTGTCTAAAGACGAGCTGGGGAACCAGTCTCGAAAATTTACGCAATAAACTTTTCTGTTTCCCAAATAACATAATCTTCCTAATTATATCCCTTGGGATGCCTGTTTTTCACTATACACAGGTATGTATTGGGGAACGAGCATCTCAAGAAATTTAATTGAAAATATGTAAGATTCTTTGGGAGGAAAATTACCTTTATTGAGGAAATTTCTGAGATTGGTTACCCAGCTCGTCGTCAGAATTCTGGGTTGTTTACCAAAGCAGTTGATTATTTCACCGTGTCGAACAAGTGATTCTGTGATTGTCCGAAGCCTGCACCAATGAACGTCAATGGTCTATCGTCACCCCCTCTGCACTGGCTGTGATGGTTTCCATTTGTCCTTGGAAACTTTGTATGCGGCCTCTAAATCGATATGCTGATTGACGCAGGCCTCATCTGAGTCCATTGCTTCCCAGAATTTTCAGCGCTTCCTTAGTTCGCAGACGCCAACAGTGCGAGTATTATCCCATGCAAATTTGTACCCAGTGTGTGCATAGCCACCTGGGATAGATGATCTCGTCTCCTTACCGCCGACTGATGCTCACGCATGCGAGTTAAGCCAGATTTCCCAGTCTAGCCGCAATAGACGGCATCACAACTGACATATGGGATCTTGTAGACAAACTTTTTGTATCGAGATAGCCATACATGCTTAACTTGCATGATATACCATACCTTACAGCACAGATGATGGATGCCCAGACTGTGCTGCCAATTATGGTACATTGGGCAACTTGGGCATATGCTACGGCCTGCCTGATGGCAGTTTATAAATATTCTGCTGTAGCTGATGAACGTCGGCCAAAATATTTACATCAAATTTCAGCCTGAGACTATAAGTCCCACCTAGATTGATTTACTGCAAGTTAGGGGTCAAGTTCTGAAGAAATTACAAAGCTGCAATTTCAGAACTGGGGTACTCATCACAAAACAAACTGATAAGCCGAACCTCTCGCAGCTGTCATGCGGCGGCAGAATGTCGGCGAAACACGTTTCTAGACTCTAGCCAGTACCTGACCTATCGTGCACTTTAGCCTCAACAGTCTATTGCATAAAGTACGAAATATGGTTATTTGTGGACGTCCCTGCTACCTTATTGACGGTTACAGACTTATCAGTCACAGTCTGCACGGCTTACTAAAGAAAATCTCCGCTCCATAACTTTTTTAATTTTAGCAGGATTGTTGGCAAGAATCCAAACGATATGGTAGATGCAGAGGCCGTATTTTGCGATATCCCTGCAAATTGCTTTGACTCCCTCTTCGCCGCATTTCTTTTCTTTAGTAACTTGGATTTGTTTAGGTTGAACGACGGATGGGGATGAGACAGGGGGTAAAGTTCAACTTTGTGATTAGGATTTGGACTATTGTTTAATTTAGGACCAAGTTCAGAATTATGCTTAAGTTAGATTGCTTTCTGAACCTAATGTCTTTATTTGTACATTTAAAAATCCCCCTAAGAAGAACTATTCCGTTTTTTAGACTGCGTTATTTTGTTTGGATAGTTGAGACTCCATATTCGTAGCACTGGGACTCTAGGGTTCGGGTTAGCTTCGGCCAGCGAGTGAGGTTGGAGTAGGGGCTAGGTTATCGAATTGAGTGAGATGAAAGACTACCGTTTGGGATGGGATAAGGGTTTCGGCAAGTGGCAATTTAGATTTTAGGATTCGAATTAGATGATAAGGGGTGGAGTAAGTGGTAGGATTATGACTTTTACTAAACCCTAACACCAACCCCGACCAAAAGCGAAACAGGAATCTCAATCCACACTCAACTATCTAACCATCTAACCCCGCCCCCGCTTTACTCAATCCAAAACATGACCCTAGTTTCGCTCCCAATCCTATTAGTAGCCTTATTATTAACTCTACTCCTGGCCGTAGTCGCAAATCTAACCAAAACTCCGTTCGTTAGCCTAACCCTAACCAAACCGCAAAACTGACGACCTGAGAGCAGGAAATTTCAACTACTTAAATCAAATACGTAGCGAATGACAATTGGATAATTCGCCGAAGGAATTTCGCTGAAGGAATTTGACTAATTTGACAGTAGTTACTTCATGTGCGGCTAACTGTCATTGCCGCGGTAGGAGTATTGTCTTTGGGTCATGACTTCCCGCTTGTTAAATTTGATTCTTCCTCTGCTGTCAATCCTTTTACTTTCATCTTCCGCTGCCCTGTTGCAACCTACACCATTATTCGTTCCGGACGATGAGTAACGGAAAACGTGTGTTTGCGGACTTTGAAATCGCGAATGTAAACATTGGATATGGTTGCAAAATGTAAAACAGGCCGTCAAATTTAATGATAGACAAGTAGAACCAAGCAAAATAACCGATATTAGTTTCTTCGACGTCCTTTGAGGGCCATTGGAACAAGAAGGCTATCTGACAGTTTGGGACTTTAAGGCATGGCAACCGTAATCTAGCGCTGATTACCCGATTGATTCATGAGGTTTTCTCCTGAAAACGCGCACTGTCTGGCGTATTCTAGTCATTCGTTTAAACAGTAGTTGCTTTGACGCTCAACTCAGAGGGCTCTTCATACTTGTAGGACAATCAGAAAGGTGAACTTTGCTCTTCGGTCTTTCCCTGCTAACTGTCGCATGGTCACAACTATCTCTTTAATGCTCTGAAGCTTCCTCATCTTATTAGTAGTGTTCACAGAACTGGAAACTCAAGTGTCCACCAATGTCTCCGCCACAGTTATCTGGGTTCTCAAACGCCAAATATCTCCTAATTTGCGAGTTTCCTGCTCCAGCATGGTGTACGTGACTCTTATGATTTACTTTTAACTGATGTACGAAACCGCTAGTAAATCAGCAGCTAATGTTTAGAAAATAGTTACTCCTCGGTGGGCTCTGAAAGTAGATGCAAAAGACCCAGATCCACTGGGTCCGTGTTCCTGCCCCGAACATACATTGCACTTTTGACATTCATACTTGCTTCCTCGAGACCGATAGAAATAGAATTCCCAGGAAGGAGGTTCCCACGTACCCCTAGCATTACAGGCAGGAGATGTTACAACCAAAAAGACGCAAATAAATTGTCATGAGAGCTATTTTATGATCTGTGCGAGCAGAGTAGTGTGGGAATTTTACAACCAGGTCACATGGTGTTCATGATCACTTACTTAAAGCAAACTGAGCAAGTCTACAGCGCAAAATTTGGACTCAGTCTTCCTTCCTATCAGGTGTAAAATCTACATGTCTTCAAATTTCCGTGAAAACGCTATGTTTTTGTAAAAATTCCTATAGCAATATGGTTATTTTTTCCTATGGTGCACAATAAACAACAAACGAGAGAGGACGACCTGCATTTCAAGGGCTTCCGCTTCTGGAAAATCCCTTGTTAAATATTTTCAAGACCCCTGAGACCGAGCCCAAGTAAAAAGAGGAAACATTATCAGGTAGTATAGAAAAGAATGGAAACACTTGACAAGATAAGCCAAAGCAATCTAGATTGTAATCAAACGTTTGCTCTCTCAGTCCTAAAAGACTAAAAAAAACAACTTGAAGTCATTCGGATTTTCTGAACCTCAAATGAATCATTTTCATATTGCCTGGTCAATTGCTATCGGCAGAGGGCTACCGTTTAACTGAATGTGTTCACTGTAATATTTCGTTATAACCTCCTTCATAACTGTTTGGACTGTCCTTTCCATCACACAAACCAGACGGGGCGACGATTTGGCTCGCAAATACTCGAGCACAAATGGGCCATTCGGAGAGACGACCCATCGTTTTAAGTCTGTGAGTTCGTCTTCTTGGGAGCGCGGATAGTGACGCGAACCGGCGACAAGTCGAGGGGAGGACCGCTAGGGGCGTGGGTGTCTTACACCATTGCCACCAACAGACGCGTTGGTCTAGCCCGTGCTACCAGACGCTACGCCCACACGCCCAGGCAGCTTGACCCATCTCCCGGTCAAGGACGCACGCCGAGACGACAGTGAGTTGGGCGACATAAACCCAGCCCGAGAGCG